>CATQJL010000223.1:71827633-71842948 GCA_958299035.1 Cylicocyclus nassatus | reverse complement strand
AAGCAGTGGTATCAACGCAGAGTACTGAAGGTGGGATGACGAAGCAGTGGTATCAACGCAGAGTACTGGTTGAGCCAGACTTCGCGGGGAAGCGGCGTACGCGGCGTACGCAGCGTACGCTCCGTATATCTCATCATAGGAGCATACGGGGCGTACGCTGCGTACGTCGCGTGCGCCGCGCAGTCTGGCCCAACCCTCACATATCTCCGATATTTATGTTTCTTGACAAATGAACTATCTTCAAACACATCAGATAATGCCAAAATTCTAATCCATTGCTCTCCACACAGAACTATTTTCGGTCTTTCTTCCTCTCCGTCTCATTCGCAAACTCACAATGGGCGTTAATGTGAGCTTGTCGTTGGGAATTCGTCAAACACGAAACTCAAAATTTCGGACTTCGCAGCACGGATATGAGAAGAATGTCCCGTCTTCGTGACCCAGCGGAATACGTCGCGAAAGCCAAACACCGATGGGCCGGTCACATAATGAGAAGACGACAGATGGACACTAAGAACATCGGAGTGGATTCCTCGCGAAGCCAAACGTCCTCGAGGAAGACCACTATCGAGATGGGCAGACGTGTTCGTGGAACGGATGGACCAGCTGAGAAATCAGCTGGATACGACTTTTGCCCCTGGAACTCGTGGACGCAGCCACCGACGACGGCCAAGAAGATCGTGGATGTCTGAAGCGAGGGACAGGAAAAACTGGCGACTTCTGTACTGGAGCCCGCACGTCACGTGAAGACGGGCCATCTAAGTATCTAAGTAAGTACAAAAGTTCGCCCATTTTGAAGGTCGAATATATGTCAGTATAAGAAACTCGATAGATTAGTGTGTCCGTTGTCCGTTGTTGTTTACGTATATGCATGAATAATGCTTTGAAATGTTTGCAATTAAATAATTTTTACAGTTCTGTTGATAAGAATTAGAACCAAGATCACACATTGATTTCATTCGTTTTTGCATCTCTATGACACGTGCAAGTGGTCGCAGAACTTTTCGAGAATTTGCAGGAATGATTATGCTTTCTCAGCATTCAAAATCACAAAAATTTTGAGTTTCGTGTTTGACGAATTCCCAACGACAAGCTCACATTAACGCCCATTGTGAGTTTGCGAAAGAGACGGAGAGGAAGAAAGACCGAAAATAGTTCTGTGTGGAGAGCAATGGATTAGAATTTTGGCATTATCTGATGTGTTTGAAGATATTTCATTTGTCAAGAAACATAAATAACGGAGATATGTGAGGTTAGTTCCTTGACCTTGTTGCTCAACCCACTTTTTCGTCATCCCACCTTCCCCCCCCCCTCCTCCAACACCTTTAGTTGTACTTACAAAATGTACAAATGCAGTACTTCAGTACGCACGAACAGTGAAGTCACACAACATGTTAAAGAATCATAAGCCTTTTCTCCATCATCGTGATTTTGTCTGTTTGAAAATCTGAAAAATCTCTGTTAATCCGCATTGTGTTTAGAACTGTCCACTTTGCTTTGCGCTGCTTGCTCTGCTAATCGGTCATTTCCTACTTCAAAATCTTTTGCTGGCACATTCTATACCGTAGATCAGATTGCTTTCCGATTTTTCCTAGTGAAGCTTGTTCTTCATAGGGTATACTTCCTTTTTCCAACAAGCTAGCTCTACGTAATGGTACTTGAGGCTACGCAAAAGGTTTTGTTGGAAGGGAATTATTAACGATTAAAAAGTGTGTACTTGCTTTTGGGACACCCTGTATGTGGAAGCAGTCCTTCACTAAAAGGAAGTCATGAGTCGAATTTCACAGAAGTTGCTTCCTTGTACATACAAATTTCTTCGCAATGCTATTCTCTAAGTTTCAATCTTTGCCCAGCACTATGAAGCTATCAACTATACCTGACCATGGCCCAGCATTAGGTGCAAATGACACTGAAGGTCGTTTTGGGTGAAAAAGCAAAGGGAATATTGTTTTTTCGGTGTCCAGGACGAAGCTCCGTAAAAAAAATTGGTAGTTTATGCTCTTTGCTTATCCTAACATGTTATGTGCCCGACAGGCAAACACTGGAGTTCGCGCGCGTCAAGCCGCGCCGTCGCTAATTGCCGCAGGCGCGACGTCGCTAAACGATGCTATTTGTGTCTAGTTCTCAATGTATGCGTAAGGATATGGCACCAAATCAAGTAAGCGAACCAAGAGAGGTCGGTGGAAACAAAGTATGTAAAGTTATGAAAAACTTATGTGAATGAAGAGCGTGAATAGCTTTTTTCCAAATTAGGTAAGCAGTTGCCCACCTAAATATCACCTCAGGTAGGCAAAACTTTCAATTCATATAAGTTCTTCAAAATTTCTACCTAAATTGTCCTACACCTAAAGTTCAGTATATAGTAAAATTTTGGTTCCGAAACTCGGCTCAATGGGGTCGAACATGTGGCCCCAATGATAATTTACAACATTTTTGTTTAAGTGCTTCTGTCGCGCAAATTTCGTCACAAAAGAGCTTAGATGACGTTCGCGCTTATCCCTATTCCATATAGCTGGTCATCGATATTTGCCGGTATTGTATGTCAGCTCATGACGAAAAGATCGAAACTTGATGGCACGTGGGTTCTTTTTTGATGGGTTTTCTATTGAACATCTATGAAAGGTTAAATACAAAATAGATATTGAAGCTTTTTTTATTATTTTACTTTTTGTTACTTTTTTTTATTTTACTCAACAAGCTTGTATAGAAAGGACTATTTTCTGACACTCAACTGTAGATTGGCGCATTTTTTGAACAAGTTAAATACTGGGCTGATATTTTTTGATGCATGTTGTTTGTCCTTGAGAGACAAAAAAAGTGTAAAAATGTGTGAAACATATCATTCGATAGAGCAAATCAAGTTCTACAGATAATTTTTGAACATTTAGGAAGTTTGATACATAAAAGTTAAAATTTCAAAATTTTAAAAGCTTCATATCGGAATTATGTCCAGAAAATTTTACAACCTCCAACTTGCTCACGAAAATATTAGGCTGGAAACTAAGTTTTGCAACTACTGTCATAACACAACTCTCTCTGAATGTGGCGCACTCAAATTTGGGCAGTATGTAGAGCATAATGTGAGCTGCACAACCCTTAAAGCTGTTTGGATTTTTAAAACAAATCAGAAAACTTCCAGGCATTTCTCGGAAACTAATGAATTTTGAGAATTTTGGTTGAAAGCCAAAATGAAGCCGTTAGCAGCCTAAACCATGCGCAATAATCCGGAGTCGTGTACGAATTGCTGGGAGGTTGACTCATTCTGCTCATTAAGGAAGAAATATGATTCTAGGGGCATGTCGAGATTTGGCGTCTTTAGAAATTTGAACAAGTCGCTGTATGCAAGGCTGCTGGGGACAACTAAGGAGACAGAACCACAAAATTCCCCGAGCCTTTACATGTTAAGGTTCTTTGATCTGCTGAACACGAATTCCATATCCATTTGTTAAATCAACATCTCTTTCCTTGTTCAGGATGAGACCCCAGATCGTACACCTACAGTAATCTTACAAAAAAACCCTTAGTACGCGACTTCAGTATTGTTTTCATAATTAGCATGTCGGATAAGCCTCCTATGCTAAGTTTCAGCCAAATTTGTTGAATTTTATAGGTTTGCCCTTTATACAATATACCTACCGTAACCCTCTCTGCGACGTCAGAATTTGGTGGAGCAGCAGCTGTTCTTGTAGCGTACCTCATAGCCAACATGGCAAAATTTGAGTGCGCTATGTTGAGTAAGAGGGAAGTTATCGAATGAGTTTCAAAACTTAGATTCCGACCTATTAACTTGACGCACTGGTTATGCATACTAGGTTGTTTCGAAAGTTTTGTCCGGTGTGCAGATTTTCTAATTAAAAATGTTGTAACTCTCTTCAAAACCAACATTTCTCCACAATTTAAATTTGTTGGATTAAGCGAGGTTACTTTCATTACAAGCACAGTAAACATGTAAACAAAGCAAACGAGAAAGAAGAGAAAATTTGGAGAATTTTGCAAAGTTTCCGTCAAAACCATGCACTGACCTACTAATGCTTCCATATAAGGATACGCGGACATATTTGGCTGTTACCATTAAGTAGCTTATATTTCAAAGTTTCTTTCTTTGCTAAAGAGAATTTGAGCTATCGTTGCTACACAGAAATTTTTACGATCACATCAAAAAACTCATTATTTGAGCCTTCCTCCGCGCGCCCAAATAGGTTTGACTTTCTAATATTTGATTTTTTCTTGCTGCCGCGAACGAAGAAATCTAACTGGCCGATGGTCTCGGCCTTGCTCTCGCTTTACTCTATCATAGGCATTGGTGAGTGCACCAACGTTAGCTATACGATTGTTGTTACTTTTTGAATAACTTAGTTTGTCTTCCACCTTTTGGAAAAAATTGAAAAAGTAAAACGTTTGCTTTGTTGGAGGTGAAATGTGTGTATGTTAGCCCATTCACCCTGAACCATTACAGAATATTACATATTTGATTTTACTAATACTGCGGAAATTTTGTTTACAGAAACTTTTTCTTGAGCATGACTGCATTTTGGCAGCTTGACTTCGCGGCTTGGATTTTTATCACTGAGAAGATGTTTTGTCAAGCATTAGTGAGCACTAGAAAGAGCAAGAAAAGTGCTTTCAGATGGTCTTCATATATCTGCAAAAAGTACAAAACTCCAAGAAACCAGCTGCGTTGAAACAAAGTAACTAGAAATCGGACAGAATTTCTGGAACAGCCTAGTATGTACGCTTCCTGTATTCTTTTCATGGCTAGAAGTAAATGAATTGTCGTGTTTAGAAGTTGAGTCCTGGTGTACTCACCTAAATAGTTATACTACAAGCTTTCAAAAATAACATTAAGCATTAAGCCTTCTTTTAGCGTTTGTCAAAAAATATCAAACTTAACATAAGAGATTCGGAAAAGGCAACGTTCACATATTTTTGGCTTGATTTTAATTTCGATTTCCATTTCCAAAAAAATTATCAAGTGTACTTATGAATATTTTAAGCGTGTAGTGTATGCTTAATCAAATTGGGAGTTCGGCCTTTTAGACGGGAAAGTGATTTTTGAATAAATGAATTACGTAAATCGAATCTTTTACGATTGTTCAAATACTATCTTGTAGAGCTTCCTCTGCTCTATCAAATCATGTAAATACTTTTATCTTTTCTGCCGCTTCATAAGGAACATACTTCAATTCCGCATTAAAAGTGTAAAATTGTGTGAAACATATCATTCGATAGAGCAAGACAAGTTCTGATACAATGAAAACTAGAAAGAAAATTTTTTCAAATGCTCAAAGTAGGAATTATGTTCAGAAAAAGCTTACAACCTGCAACTTGCTCACGGAAATAACTTGTCGCATCGCAATGCATATGTATACTTGCTGTTTCTCCTTCAGGCTGGAAGTGAAGAAAAAAATTTCGGCATGTTCTAGAAATTCGAGGCTGAACTGTTCTCACGTAGTACACTGCAGGCTTTCAGAAGAATAACATTAGTTTTTCAACCATCTTTAAGCATTCTTTGTCGTTATCAAATATAACATAAGAAATTTCCAAGTCCCATTTTCATGAAACCTGGGCATTCGTTGTATTTCTGATTACTTCTGTGCCGAACAGGTTTGTTAAGCGATGTTTATTCTTCTTCTATTCAATCACGGCCCTACGTCTCGACGACTTCGCCTTCCTCAGAGGCCTGAATGGTTCCAAGTTTATCTGTCATCCCAGCCCATTGAGCACCTCCTCCAATCCTGCCAGTTCTCGACCTTCCCACAACCACATTACCACATAAAAAGTCAACGCAGAAGGACATACGGTAAGAGCACCGCTTTCCGAGAAGAGTCTGCACCGGAAGTAGATGGTCGCGGCAGACAAATGAGTCGTAATGTAGATACACCAAAATGATCTACAGCTACAGATCACATAGCGATACGAACGGGAGGAAGTTAGAGGTTATTTCAGGATTCTTTGCAAAGATCCAGAAAGTTCTAACGCTTTCCTGGCCAAGATCTCCGTTACGTATGTAGGGATCTTACATCTGACATCGAAATCTTCTCCACCATGCCAAATTTCTCTATGCCTGCTAAGCGGCGTGCCCATGTTCTTACTCCTTCTATCATTCAAATGTTCATTTACGCGAGTATGTAACATTCTTCCAGTTTCTCCAACATATAGTGCGTTGCAGGCTAGGCATTCAATTTCGTATACGACTCCCTCTTTTGCACAGTCCCCTATCCTACCGTGCGGGCACACTATGCATGGCTTTGTAGTCAATAACGGTCGTAGAGCCTGTTTCTGACCAGCTGCTTTTTGATGTTGTCGTTAGGATGTTGACTAAAGTAACATCATTCTGCAGCTGAGCTCGAACAATGCATTGTTGAAACGCCGCGCTGATCTTATCCGAGATAAAGGGAAGGCAAAGTGGGAGCTCGTTGTTATTATGAATGCAGTTACCATTTCCAGGTCGTCGAATACGCGGTAACTTATGATAACCTTTACTGCAAGCGATTTGAGAAGCTAGCTTTCGTGATTAGCTGTGTTTTTCCTCTCCGAAGCACATCGGCATAGCCGTCTTAAACATGTTTCCGACAACCGCGCGTTTCACAGATGCAGGATGTGCGGTCCTTACATTTATAAGGATGTTCTTAGAGCTTTCCTTGCGGTACCACTTTACCCTAACAATGCCAGCGGATAACTTTATTTGTGCGTTTAGATATGGCAGCCAACTGTCGTGCGGTGGTTCGCGTGTGAGTTTGATGTACTGCGATTGCCGGTTCAAAATGTTGAAACACTTATCCAATTCGGATTGTGTTGATGTAATAACACAGCTCTAGCACAAAGAGGCAAAAAGTGCGTTTTTGTTTATAGGCCTTTATTGAAGTTAGTAAGCAACCATTTCTTACGTTCTTGGGGGCATCTTGCTCAGAATTATGAGGACAAGACTAACAACGTCTCCAGAAACAGAAACTACGAGAAGGAGCTAAAAATCCAACGAACGCATCAAAAATAGGTTGTGTTGGACGTAAATTTCGACTTAGGAAAAAACAAAAGTTTACGTTTTCATGACTGAATTTCAATCATTTTCCTCTGGAGTGTCACCACTTACAGAATATGTTTGTTTTTGAAACAATCACAAAAAAAAAGAAACTGCTTTCCCTCGTCTTCCCTCGTGCTGTAGATTGCCTGGTCCTGTGGCGAAAACTTTCAATTCGAAATGCCGTGAGACGAAAAGTTTCGAACTGTTTGCGGCGTCTTCTGCCTCCGCTAGTGTTTTGCATCTTTTTCTCTAATTTCCTTTAAACAACTTTCGCTTTTCATAGAGCTCAGATACTCAAACAACTTTTACATTTGACGCCATATCTTTAGACTAACGAAGGTATGGTCTTGGGGTTTTGGTGGCTGATCATTTTAATAAGATATTCTATTTTGCGCAATATTTTGGGATAATCTGCGCTGTTGGTTAGACTTACAAAGCATACGTCCTGTCGCTTAACGCCCCATCGGTGTGGAATCCTTTTTTGAAAATTACATTGGATTATCAGAGAGGGTGTAAAAGACCTTTACCCGAATTGTATTTACAGGCTTTCCAAGTCCCGATTATCCGCGCACCTTACCGCCGTACCATCTGAGGCTATCCACTTGAAATTGTGCATTCCAAAAAATCGGCGAACTTTCAAAGACCTGGTATCCTAATTCGTTTAGAGATAAGATCAAAACTCAGTAAGTACTGTATATTTAGGCCTCGTGGAGCGCGAACAGGTGGGTTTAAGATGTGCTATAGTAAGATAGAGTATTTTCTAAATCACTCATGTTTCGGACATCAAGATGACTCAATCTTTTGCCGAACGAAATTACTTCCAGCAGTACTCAAAAATTTTCCGAAAAAGATTGACTTAAATTGTTGAAAAAATGAAGTCTACATCAAAGTCTCCCCTAATTGGAATGCTGAGTGGAAGAAGAAGAGAACAGAGGAAACGAGATTGGTGAAAAGAGATTCAGAGAGGAAATTAGTGCTGAGATTTCAAGGTACAATAACAGGTAGCGGGCAGCACACAAGTCAATTTTACTATCAACTATAATAGCATCGTTGTGGACGTTGGGTAAGGGGGTCTATAATTATGTATAAATCTAAGCTAAGTGGGAAAGGAAATCAAGTTGATTAAAGATCCAGAGCATATTCCACTTGTGCGCAACACCCCTTATTCGCTTTACTGCGAAAATCTTTTCGATCAGGCAGCATACACTACACCCTCACCCTACGAACAGGCAGATCGACACGATGAAGAGAATACGGAAGATTAGAGATGATTTCGGAAAATGTTAGAATTAAACCAAGTTTCGGTGATGAAGAGAATATCAGGAATGTGAAAGCTCAAGAATGTGTACAAAAGATGAGCTTTATTAACCAGACGAGCGTTAGAAAAGAAAAACGAAGATGTGCAAAAGAGTAGGACAGGATTACGCGCTTCCCTGAATCTGAAGTCTGGGAAATTCAGAGATGTAGTGCAGCTCCCCTCTATATCTTAAACTCAACTCTTCTCTATAACCCCATTTTCTCCGTGGGTTAGCCCTGTTTTGCTCTCTTGCAATCTGCGATACTCCTTGGCTCCTTCCTCAGCTGTCATACCTCTTCAAACAAAAAAATAACTGGAATCGGACCGTCGTAAAATTGCATTCGAAAATACTTGGAGCCAGAAAAAGCAGAAGAGGAAAACCACCTCGAAAAGTCTTGGTCGACCTTTATCGTACTGCCATATCTTACAAACTTCTGAGGGCCAGCATTCAATTCGCAACGTCTCCTACACCTTCGCTTCGCAACACCAACTTCTAACTTGGCCTTACGTTTTCAAAAGACTGCTGGGGTTTGGATCTTCTAGCCCTGCTAATACAATTCTCATGCCCGTTTTTTCGGTTTCCACGTTTTGAGGGACCTCATCCTTTAGTGCCAGCGACATCCTGCTGATAACCGGGTCTTTGTTCCTCTCCACAATCGAGTAAAGGAGTTCATTGGCAGATAAAGCTATTACGAGCTATTAATTCATCGATGGAATTCATGCCTAGGGAAGTTGACTTTGTGGAACAGCGGCCTTTCTTCTAGCAACGCGAGCTGAAGTGGGCTGAAAATTTGACCTGCCACTACGTGATGACAAGCTTAGACTATTAATTGGAAAAGAATTCAAAATAGAAATACAAGAAATGTAGGAGCTAAAGATTAAGACACGAAAAAACCGGGTGGAAGGTTGAGAAAAATATCACCAGAATTTTACAGTACTAAGATTCCTAGAAAAAAACCTGGAAGAGTATTTAGAAACTCGGAACCAAAGAGAGCTGATGAAGACACAGCCGCTTGACAACAACTCTCAAAAACTTCTTTTATATTGATAGAAATCCGATACTTATCATTTCTTCCACAGGGAGATACTTAAAATTAGCACGAAAAAGGAAAGGCGAATTTGACCCGTAATTCTGAGTTACTCGCCTATCCTATGTACTTGATCAGGACACAAATGTGGAATGAGAACTAAGAAGAAATTTGTGGGCTCTTTCCCATATTTCCGAGACTCAAACATGTTTAAAAAAACCTCAAAAAGCTGATTCAATTCTTACAAAACTCATAAGAGTAAACAAGTATTTACAAACGAAGGCAGGACGATCAACTTTGGATATCATTTGACAGACCACACGATGTCCTCCCTCCCTCTCCCCCTGGCTACAAATATTTTCACATTTTTAAGTCTCAATAATTGTAAAAAAATATGCTTCCTTTAGGGAGAGAAACAGTATAAAAAAGTGTGATTGCTTCTCTCCAATCAACAGAATCGTTTACGACATGATTTCATGCCAAATAACATCACGGTGATAAAAATCTACAATCATCTACAATAGAGTGAGGAATGAGAAAGTGAATCAGCATCATATGCGGCAAAATACCTTTACATTGTCCATTCCAAAATACGAAAGCTTTTGCAGAATTGTCGTTTCACATTTCTTAGAGGATTGGGGGGGGGGGATAAGAGTGTGTTTTATAGTTCTAACGGCGAGTTTTCAAGCCGTAACACTTTGAAGTTTTCAACGAGTGAGTTTGAATTGAATCAGCTGCTAAGTATTGACTAGATAAGAAAGCATACCTTAGATCCACAACGGGAACAAGTTTCTCATTCAAATGACTTGTAAAATAGGAAACTTTTATAAAACTATAGCATCGCAAATGCGATTGAAACTCATGTCTTCTAGCAGTAATGCGTCCTAATTGTAACTATGCAAAAAATTCGTCGAAATAATTTATTTTACTCCTTTACTTGCTTACTTGTTAGTCATGTATACAAAGCATTCACTGATGCGCTTAAGGAAAGCAAGATAATTTTTTCCAATACCCTATTTTATTTGAGACGACAGCATTTCAAAAAACCTTTCCGACTTTGCGGAAAATGGTTAGTTTTTTCAATCGAATTTTTTTCATAATCAAAAAAAAAACCATGAACCAATCAACCATTTCATGAACCCGAGTGCTACTGAAAGACAAAAAAAACAGTGCTAGCATGAAAACTAAAAACTTACAAAATAGAGTTTCAAAAACCGTTCTTCTACCAAAGAACGTAAAAACTACTCTTAAAATTAGAGAATGTATTGAATAGATTTTTAAGAATATAATGTCGTTTATTTGGGTTTCACCGGGTGAAATTATTATTACTTGAACACTAAAGCATATCCGAGGCCAAAATTTTCATGGTTAAAGTTACTGTTGTGAAAATTTATTAGAGAAAATAATAGAGAAAACAGAAGAATATGAGAGGCAATAAAAACGAGTGGCGAATTAGTGAACAACTAAACTAATAAACTGACTAAGGCTATGAGTGAGCGCCTTTTATAGTGCTCATTTCCCGCGCACTCTGAGGTTACGATCAACAGCGCGAGTGCAGATCACTATGAGGCAACTGATCATTTAGAATCACTAACACAATAGTTACGAAGCTTTATAGTATAAAATGGCATATGTAGGAGGGTCGCAGTACTACTGGAGGGAAAGTCGAAGCATTGGCTAATTTTCTGCTTCCTTTTCTGCAAATCCTGAATTTAGTGGCATGGAATTACCTCATCGTTCCGTTGTCTGTAAAAATGCTTGTTGTAATGAAATATGTAGTGATCCTGCAAAGGTTCTTGGAATTTGAGTAGACTGCGTCCCTTTACTACTGCCGCATACGAATGAAATTCCTCAAATCATCTAAGGCAGCGCCCGTGCTTTAGTTTTCCCCTGTCGCTGATAATCCAATGTTTTAATGATGAGCGTGAAGTGCCTAAGCTTTGGGAAGAAATTTCAATAACATCAATACTTAAGTGTGAACGCAACAGTGCCCTCTCAAACTTCAGGCATGTGAGTGTTACTGCTCTTGCAGGAAAAATTCTTGACAAACTTGTCAAGACAGACTGCTTAACTGGTTAGAAAAAAACATTCTTCCTTCCGTTCAAATGGGTTTCCTTGCTGGGGGGTACTACCAGGGTCAAGCAAGGGGTGTGGCACACGATCGCTGGTTACGACCCCCCCCCTGATTGCTGTCTTAATAAGACCCCCCCCCCCTCCCCTGAATTATATACCTAAGATAGCATTACCTAAAGGCCCTGTCAAACATAATGGGCAACATATCCATAATGAGCATGTCAATTAATGCCCGTAGACAAAGTTTGAGCGAATTCTGAAGATTCAAGATATTAGGCTACCTAAGTGAAATGGTCATATTCCAACATGGTTAACTTTGTTTCAAAGGTGAATTAGCTATCCGTTCTTGCACTCAATACAAAGCACTACTCCTTCTTTGTCCATCTGAGATATCCCGCTTCAAAAGACCTCCAAACTGTGAAATTAGGTCATCCAAAAACTAGGAGATCTAAGCTATCGATCCATATAAATACGGTTTGCTAAAAATGTTTTTATGACATAGTTAATGGGGGTGGCACCACCCCTAAAAAGCTGTGGCAGCCACAGCTTTTTAGGAGTGGTGCCACACCCCAATAACTATAACAAAAAAACATTTTTAGCGAATAGTATTTATACGAATCGATAATCTAAACCTTGTAGATTCCATAGGAATGTTTTAAGCCTGATTCGTCTTCTTAGCTTGAGTAATATTTGGTGAAAGCACAGCCATTAAAAGCGGAAAATGGGAAAAACTTGCTTTTGGATGAACTCTAATTTTACAGTTTGGAGGTCTTTTGAAGTGAGATTTCTGAGATGGTCAAAGAAGAAGTAGTGATTTGTCTTGAGTACAAAAGCGGACAACTAATTCACCTTTGAGACAAAGTTAACCATGTTGGAATATGACCATTTCACTTAGGTAGCCTAGTATCTTGAATCTTCAGAATTCTCAAACTTTGTCTACGGGGGTTAATTCACATGCTAATTGGATATGATACGAATATCATGTTATCACTATTATCAGATTACCCAACTACGACCACCTTCCCTTCTGACTCCTCAATACGACCCCCCAGGTGTGGCGTGCCACACCCCACGCTTGACCCTGGACCAGGGTCAAGCTTGCTGATGCGATCCGGGACCCTCATTTACGATGCCCCCCCCCTTGAGGGTACCCATCCTACGACCCCCGCCCTTCCCCCTCCCCCCCCCCCCACACCTTCACCCATTTATCCCCCTTACCTCCCCTGCCCACATTCCTCGCGGTAACCTGCATAAACGAATGTCAAGCTCAAAAAACACCTGCGTGAGAACTTCAGTGAGGTTTCGGAAGCAGAATTTCTAGGCCAGTGGGTGCGTCCATCATCTGTAGCACACATACACACCTTTAATAATGCTTGAGATTCTGCAAGTTTTTTTTTTGAATTTTCAGGCATACTTCAGGCCAGCAAATTCGATTCCCGTAGGCGACACAAATTTTTGCAGGGAGAAAAAATGACGTTCTTGAACTACAAAAGATGTTTTCTACTAAGAAGCTTACTTGCTACTTCTTTCACAGCTTTTCCCGCGAAAAAAACCGCTTGAGCGCCGTCCAGAACGACGTCAAAAACGTGCATGAGCACGGTAGTTTGAAAATTCGTAACTAAGGCCAGGAAAAGACTGAGAGGCTGCAAAGCACAGGTTCTGTAGTATGGTGCCCAGACTATCCAAAGAAAAAGTTTCAGCTCTTGAGGAGCAGTAAGCTCGAAAAAATTTAGATGCGACTCTCGCAAATTTAGAAGCGATCCTAGAAAGCAAAAACTGGGATTTTTGAGCTTAAAATTTTGTAACTTACCAGAGAAGTTATAAAACAGCCTGCAATTTTTATGAGAGAAAGTAGGAGGATGGCCTCAGCTTGTTGGCTGCAAAGTTGCAGCCAACAAGCTTCAATAGCTCCGAAGAAATTTAGATGCGACCCAGAAACGACCCCCCCCCCCTTTCCTGACCTTTATCTACCATACATAACATAAGAAAATCCACAGTTGACAAAATAACACCAAATTTTGCATTGATATATCGGAGCTTTTCAAAAGTACAGATAAATCATATGAGCCCGTGAAAAACATTACAAAAAGATTAGGAATTTTATGATGGTCACAACTGGTAAAGACATTCGCTTTTGTCGAGTGTGTGAGACTTCAGGAAGGCTTCAGAAGCAAGATTTCTGTGGCAATCGGTACATTTAGCATTTTTATCAAACAATACATTCTTCAAAAGTGTTTTGAGCTCTTGTAAATGTTTTTTTGAGAATTTCTACAGATTTTTTATCTTTTTATTCTGATTTCCACTTTTTTATAGATTTATTGTAAAGAACATAACTAATTGCCTGCTTTTTGATTCCCTTTGAAGCCTAGGGTATTTTAGCCTAACTACCTTTTCTTACAACCCTCTCCCCCATCTTAGATACCCTCTTACGACCCCCCGTTGCGACAGTCGCATCACAAGCTTGACCATGGGTACTACCATTGCATTATTTCAGATACAATTTTCGACTGGATCGGTGCTGTAAGCGATTAATGGATATTGTATTCTTTGACCTATCAAATGTGTTTGACAGAGTTGAACATTCGGAATTACTTTTCAGGCTTGAGACCTACGATATTCGCGGACAATTGCTCGGCTGGTTTGCATTTTACCTCCATGACAAAGGCATGATCGTTCGATTGTAACAAGCTTTTTATAGCATTTTCCTGCAGAAACGGAGTAGCTCATGGCGGCATAGTTTCTCCACTTCTCTTTCTCACATACATGACTGAATTACCTTTACTGCATAGAACCCACCCAAATATCTACAAATTTTTGCCGACGACATCAAAATTTACCTCTGATATAAGGATGAATAACAACGGGAAACATACACTGCAATCACTTCTTCTATAGAGAAATTTTTCTGGTCAAAGCGGTTGAATTTACCTCTTAATGTGCTCAAAACCAAAATGATACGCCTTGGTAATTTTCCTACTCACACTTAGTTATATGTGCGACGGCATCGAATTGGAATAGTGCAGTGGCACTAAAGATTTAAGATCTCATTTACACCAGCTCAGGTCGTGATTCCGCAATCAAGTAAGCGTTATCTCGTCTCTCAAATTCTCAGAAACATACACAGTAATGACTCTGCTCTTTTGACGAAATTGTACAAAACTTGTGTTTTAGCGATTCTAGAGTACGCGTCGCCGGTATGGAGTCCTTTGTTGAAAAAAGAATATTGATATAAAAAGAGTACAGAAAACCTTTCAAGAGTCGTTTTATACCGATGCTTTTCCGACCTTGATTACCCTCAGTCATTACCACCTTACTCTTCCAGACTACCTATAGGCTCAGATATAGACGCGTGTGTTTTAGCATTTTGTTCATGCCCAGTAGGTACTGAGTCTTTAAGCCATGTCGTAATCGAGCGACAGGGTTCGCTTTGGAATATCGTAGACCGTGGGCCAAGATTTTTTTCTACTGCATTCAACTCGTTCGTGGGATATCGTAGACTGGGCCAAGGTTTTTTCAACTGCATTCAACTCGTTTGTTTGTAGACTGCTAGATAGATAAGTTTATTGACAAAAGACATAACTTCTTCCAAAAACTTTGAAATTTCGCAAAAGTACAGCTCTATCAACGTTTTAGAAGTTTTGAACATTTTCGTTGTGTGATAATTGCGTTGTCTCTTTTATCAATGGCGGCGCATCTTCCTCAATTTTTCCCAGCTTCGCTTGATTTTTGCGCTTTTTTTTTGGAGCAGTTCAACAATTTTTGGCTATTCAGTGCAGATTTTTGGAAAATTTGCATATTTTGCTTAGCATCTAGCACTCAAAATATGCTTTTCTTCGCGATTCCCTGGTTACACCCAATTCCGGCAGCATTTAGGTCGCTTCTTGTAGCCATTCGAG
>CATQJL010000223.1:71760855-71827610 GCA_958299035.1 Cylicocyclus nassatus | reverse complement strand
ATGATACGTAAATGCGTTTATTCATTCTTTGATGCGTTCTCGGTTTTTTCAATACGGGTCATATGGTGTTACAGACCAGTATACTGAACAAATTAAGAGGAAAGTTATTTGGTTCGTGGCCTTTCTGTAGTATCCAACATAATAATCGCCGTGCGATACCAAAGCTTTCTGTTGTTTGTTAAGCGTTTTGCTGCACGAAGTTGTAAATATTTATATGGGTTCAGGTCAAAATGGGCTTGATAGATTGCTGCAGGTCCAACGTAACTTTGATTCAGCTGGCTTGGCTTCAGGAAGGCGCGACTCTGTGACCCAATCAAGGCCGCTCGCGCCTGCGACGCACCTGCGTCTCACTCGCGCGAGTGCTCTCTGATCATCGCCTAGCCTTAATTAGGTCACGAAGCCCCGCCTTCCCAAAGCCAAGCCAATTGAATCAAGTGGTACATTGCGTCTAACGACAACAGGCCTGCGCAGTGCATTCAAACCACTACGCGCGGGTTGGCATCCTAGCTATATTATACTAGGTACATTTAACAGATTAGCTTCCGATTATCTACGAAAGAATGAGAAACAGACATAGACATAGAGAATGGTAAAAACTAAAAACTTACACAATTCCTAGTAAGACAATAGGGGAGACGGTCTTTTCGCACGGGCGGTCTCCAGCGTCTCCCTGATTTTGACTTGTCTTAACATGTAATGCACGCCGCAAATCTTTCCTCCCCGTGTTTTGCTTAGGCAAAAGCCGCCGCAGGGTGTGTCGCGCGCGGCGGTGGTCCTGTGTGGAAAGCATTACGGTCGTGCGAAACGTCACACACCCAGATACTAGCTTACGCGCGTATCGTTGACGCTGCTCGTTAGACCGGGTTTAAACTGATTTCGGAGTTCCGGAACACTCACAATTTTCGCACCGTGTTGGAACTGTGCCGCAACTGTGCTGCATGCGCTGCAGTCGCCAGCATGCGGTCTTAAGCGGCGCGAAATAACAATTTTTGACTTTCTTCAACGGTTTTCGCAATGAGTTTCGCCCTTTTTCACCTCACTCTTGTGTCTCGCTTGCTTTTATGATTGAAAAGTTTTGAAGTTTTACAACAATAAGCATTGTTTCGTTCTGTCCATCAGCTCAAAACTATCACAAATTGATGCCGCCTCCATTCGTGCACATTACTCCAAGTTCGGAGTTTTTTCAACAGAGGCGGAACAGTAATCAAAAATGAAAGAGCAAGCAGTAAAAATTGTGAATAGAAATGGGGCTGAAAAGCTTAAAAACCCAATATAGTATCATGAAAACACAAAACAAAATCCGCGATTTCCGAAATCGTAATGGTTGTATTGTATCAGTCCTCTCTGAAGACAGCTGAAGATATTGAAGATGCAGCGACTCTCTGAAATACAAAAAAGTGTTTACCAGAATAATCATGAAGGAGAAGGCGCGCATAAAAGAACATAGATTACTTACGCAAGATATGGCACGAAAAAGTTTCATTCTTAAATCTCGCTTTGAGATCACTTCCCTACATCACAAATAGAGGCAAGATGCGAGAATGGGGCAAAAACGTGCAAAAATCACCAACACCGTTGAGGAAAGCCAAAAATTGCTATTTCGCGTCGCTCAAAAACGCATGCGGACGGATGCAGCGCAGGCAGCACAGTTCCGGCGTGGTATCAGCATTGCGCGAGAACTTTTGGAACTGTTCCAAACTTCGGGATCAGTGCACTGAAGTTGAAAAATTTGCCGCATGCCTCTAAGACAAGTTATCAGGATGGCCTTACAAGGGAGCTGAATTCGAATCTGTCTTTTTTTTGTTAAAGGTTACTCTAAAAAAATTTGTGAAGGATTTTTGCGTCATAGGAAATACGGTCGGAATTCCAAAACCGCCGCGGAGATGTGGTGTAGTGGCTGATGCGATAGCTACACAAGTCAAAGCAGGTTTAGGTTTGAGTACTTTTTGTGTTTTTCAGTTTTTCATTGCCTCAATTAAACTTCTTTGTAAAGTTAGGCATTTTCAACCGTATTTCTCTTGGGCGACCATTAACCCGAAAATCCTCCATAACTTATTTCAGATAAACGAGTAGCATAAACGGCGGTTAGGCTTTGGCCATACTTTGCCCGTGTTGCCGCTGTTTCCAGTGTTACTCGTGTTATATGTATATACGTGTATACTCGTGTATACTCTGGATAAAGGGTGGAGCCTGCGATGTCTTGGTCTCCTGAGGAGCTCGTAATTATAGCGACTGCGAATGTGCCTGGCAGGCATGTCGCTTAGGTGCAAGAATATGACTCGGGTGAGAAACTTTTCGCACCTTAGTATAAATACTCACCAATTGGTGAGGTTTCGCTCCAGAAAATGAAACTGTACTGCCGATCATTTCAAGAATCAACAGCAATAAAGGCGGTAACACTGGAAACACGAGTAACACGAGTAACACTGGAAACACGAGTAACACGAGTAACACTGGAAACATCGGCAACACGAGTAACACTGGAAACATCGGCAACACCGGTAGCACGAGTAACACTGGAAACATCGGCAACACCGGTAACACGAGTAACATTGGAAGCATCGGCAACACGAGTAACACGAGCAACACTGGAAACATCGGCAACACGGGCAAAGTATGGCCAAAGCCTTATATCCGGAGCGCTCCAAGACGAGTGTGATAGTATACGTTTCATCTCAAAAGGCCACGGAGACCAAGTACCGTTTCCTTGCTAGAGACAACCCGCTTCACTTCGTGGTGTCGGATTGCATGGCTAAGGCCTCGGACAGAGTTCACGAGATTCGATCGTTGCGATTTAATCACCGCGATTTTCTTTCATTTTCATTTTACATTCAAAAATTTCGAGCTGGAGGAGTATCACAACCGAAATGCAAGCTGATCGGCATGCAATGAACTCGCAACAGTTGTCTTGTAACGATTGAATCGCGACGATCAAATCGCGTGAACTCTGTCCGAGGCTTAAAGCCACGCACCTTCTTTTGAACAAAATTCTCCCCCCCCCCCCCTTCCGATCGAACCTGCAACCGTCATTGACTCATAAATATTAGATTGTCCGGAAATTAATGTCCGTTTTGAATTTCAACCGCAATAAGTCACAAATTTCTCATTTCTGAATAGGTTGCAGGGTACCATTCGATAAAGCAAAGCAAGCTCTACAGGATAGCTTTCTTGTTTTTGCAGCAGCTTTAACTAACCTCGAATTTCGAGCCAAAAACTAAAATGATTCAACTGCACGAAAAATTGAGAAAAATCGTAACTCAGTTCATAAAAATTCTACAAAAAATCTAACTTGCTCACGTGAACACTAACCAGATAAAACATCTATATAAGCCATTGCCGTCTTTTTTCACCCTTTAGGAATCAAGAAAACGGAAATTTTCGTGCAATTCCCAAAGTGATGCTGTGCAGTCCCCACATGCGTAGTTTTGTACTACATACGTGTAAAAGTAACGTAAATTTTCAGCTCTCTACAAGCTTTGGTTCTCGAGAAATATCAAATATGGCTTTTTCTAGCCGGTGGTCCAAGCCAAAATCTAAATTTCTCGAGATTTAAAGCCTGTACTCAGACAATTGTTTCGGGAAGTTCGGGAGCGCTTGCCCGACCACCATTCATCCATGCCGCGACCTGCCCGCTAAACGCATATTGGGCCCGGTAAGTGACCGCCGGCCCGTCTGTAAGCGCCCGTTATGCATCATTAAAGTGCCCGCTACGCGCCAATAGTTGACCCGCTGTGATGTTTGAGAACCGCCCGATAAGCGGCCGCTGGAAAGCCCGCTACATTCCCGGCATGCCCTTACGGCTGGCCCGAAATGCTGGCACAGGAGACAGTCTGAAGCAGTCAGACCTCAGCCCATTTATAGCCCTTCAGGCGTATTTACTTCTTTTCATGCAAACACAAGAAACGGAAATGAGATTTTATTGATTTCAGGCTTTATATGTGAAATTCAAAACAAAATTTCGTGGCATGTGACAATCAAAACAATTGCATGACAAATAAAAACCGAATACAGATCTGACATAAATATAGAAATTTTCTTCGATCCACATCGTCTGCGGCGGCCCAGGAGTTAGTCCGAGTTGATTAAATTGCTGTCGCCATCCATGACAGTCCTCTGCGTTTCTTCTCCAGCCCTCTTAGCCTGCTTCTAAAAACAAATTATTTGATACATACAGTATCTAACAACTTTAAACAAAACCTTACTGGGCTTGGTAGCCATCCCGTGCATTCATTAAATGTGTAAGAGCGAATGTCCCGTCTAAAACAAAGCTTTATTGCAATAGAAATCTTTTTTTGCGTGTAAAAAACTTACAATGCTTTTTGGAGGGCCGTGTACATGTAGCCCCTCCACTCCGCTTTTTGCCGTTGAAGCTTACTCAAAGCTTCCATCCTCTCCGCATCGGTACTCCCCAATCACATGAAAAAAGTCGATTCCTGAAGATTTGTTGCGCCATCCTCTAGCTCCCGGCGTCCGAAGCAGAGGGCATCGATTCCGAATCCTGAAATAAAGCAATTATCGTAAAATGGAGCAGAATTCAACATACCGATTAAGGCGTCTTCCACCTGCTCGGGTAAGTTTCGTGAAGCTTCACATCTCCCCGCCCTGCGGTGTGATCCTCATAGAGTATCCCTGTATCTCGCTTGGCGGCGCGGTGATTTGAAATCACTATGTATTAGAAGATGCGAGCGAACAATACATAAAAGCTCACCTGTGCCAGTAAAAAATCGGTACAGATGAGAAATCTTCTGAAACGTCCCATCTCTCTTCCTTGGGTTCCATTGCCAGCTTTTAAGCCCAAACTTGTATCCAGAAATGGAGGTGAAGCTTCGATTCTCCAAACGTTGCTTGCTTTGTTTATGTCCACAACGACTGCGCCTGGCGCGGGAAGATGTGGTTGTTTCTTGAAATCCAGGCTTCTGGAGATCCGCTGATTCGTTGATCTGTTTATTTCACCCTGAACACCTTTATGAAGGTAATGCAAACATATCGCAAACAAACTGACTTACCAGTAACCTCAAAGCGAGAAAATTGTACTTCCACCAATGTTCATCATCATCCTCGTCCAACTCATCAAAGATGGGCCCTTGCTACCACATCTGAGCGAATGAATTCCTAAATAAAGACAGATCCTAAAGAAGAGTAAAGAAATATTCACAACAGCTCCTTACGTCATATACTGCGCGATTGAACGTCCCATCCTTCTTTTTTTTCCAAACCACTCTGGCGGCCTGATCCATATGCAAAACTCCGTTTGATACGCACTCAGACAGAGTGCACGGTCGATTGCCCTTTTCCTCAATGTCATCACGGAATTCTCTTCTTTCATTTATGCAGCCTAAATGCATTGTCAATGGCATAAATATAACATTGGCTCATATCATAATAAGATCAACGAAATACGAAGAAAACGAAGCACTAACCGTTTTGAGTTTCTTCGACGACATTGACCTCGTTCTCTTCTACGAGGAGAGGCCGCTTCTTCCTGAAAATACCTTTTCAAAATACCAAGCAAAAGAGAGAAATAGAAAGTAAGAAGCAAGAAGTGCAAAGTAGTGCCCAAAAAGACCAAGTGAGACAAGCAAAGTAAAGAAAAAGAAAAGAAAATAAACGTACGTTACTGCACTTTGTTTCATTTGTGACATGGTCGTGTAATATTGCGTCCTTTTCGGCTCCGTTGTCCTGTATACCTGCGTAGCCTCGACTACTTCATTTTCATCATCTTTTACGACTACCCGTCTTTTGCTGAAAATTGAATGAGCATGGTCAGCACCCTGTAATTGTGTAACTTACACAACGCATTTATTCTGTCACTCCTTCGCATAGAACTGTGTTCTCGTGGGTGTAATGTACATATCCGGCCAAGGCAATGGTTAGCCTGGAAAAATTCCGAAATCAATGTCTACACATTGGCGAGGAGAGGCACTCCAATGCGCCCATATCAATCACAGACAGTATTAATTTAAACTAACTGCATCACAGAAAAGATGACTAGAAGAGATGAGCATGACAAACGAAACACAGAATTGTAAAATGAACAAGAGAGTGAAACAAGACTGAAAAAGGTTGGAAAGTAGAGGCATATAAGTTTGGATCTGGATCTCAGACAGTATTGACAAGAATCTGCATCTCAGAAAAAAATGACCAAAGAAGAAAACAACCAGAGACAAAAAAATGACTGAAGAAAGGAATGACTAGCGAAGAAAATGAGTATGACAAACGAAACCGCAAAAGAATGAAAAACAAGACTGAAAAAGGTTGGAAAGTAAAGGCAAATAATTCATCAATGGATACTATTCTCAGACAATTGCACCGGGAAGTTCGCGAGTGCTTGCTCGGCCACCAATCATCCATGCCGCGAGCTGCCCGGTATAAACGATATTGGACCCGGTAAGTGACCGCGGCAAATCCTGTAAGCGCCCGATAGTTGACCCGATTAGCATGATTGTGAGGCCTGGAGAGTGAAAAAAATTTTGCCTGTCTTTCTGACAACGATTGAGTACAAATTGAGCAACTTGTTAGCTCATCTGTCGACATCATCTACTGTCGTCGATAACACTCAAGCGATTGCTGAAGTTTGTTTCGTGAGTATATAAACTCAGATGTCACACAACCGAACCCGAGAAGCGATCACCAGCCCCACAAACACTTAGGGTAACTCCATCGCCGCGGCGTACCTCACGCGGGTTGCTCCTTAAGCTACAGCGTGTAAGAAGTGCGGCCTCTGATAAGGCCCGTGGCACGCCGAGTGAGGTGATTGGGCCGCGACTCTCCCGATAAGCTCTTTCCAATTTTGACTTTGACCGCGACGTTTCCGATAAAATTTACATGGGCCGCGGCGTGGGCGGCTGGAATTTTAAGGGCCGCGGCGCCCCATGTAGCACGCTTTGAGGCCGCGAACTTTCCGATGCAATTGTCTGAGTAGATGCTTTTGATAGACAATATCGAGCATGAACAAAGAATAAATATGAGGCGCTTACATCCATAATTTGCCATTCCTGAGATATTAACAGCTTGCAGCGTCGAACGTGTGGTTTTTGTAGTCATGATAAATAGTTGCAAGTGTTGCAAGTACTGAACAAAAACAACTATTATATGCATAGGTATATTTGCAAAAATATCGAGAAGCATGACATGAGCAACCGTTGAAGAGGCAGAATAATAGAACTTCATAAAATACAAACACAATAAAGGTAGGTCCGTTTCGTTCCTTCCCTTAGACGGAAAAAGAAAAAAACAGAAAACGAATAAAAAGCCTTTCCCGGAACTCATCGGTAAGGAAGAAAGGCTTCCAAAATGAATGAACTCGCAGAAAATGCTTAAAATGGTCATTTAAAAGTAACATAATAAAATAAATTACAAGTCAAATGAATGTTTGATTTGCTAAAATAGCAAAGGAAATGAGGAAAGCTTGGTTGAAACTTGAAAAAAAACAGAGGACTTGAAAAATCAACATAACAAGATAAAACAACAATAAGCGAAAAAAGAATGTTCAATTTGCTAGAACAACGCTAAAGAATGGAGAAACGCGCAGCAGAAAACATACTTTTGCTTTATTTGTCTGCATCCTTATACCCTCTTCCAAGATGCGCACTCTCCAGTGCCCGCGAGCCACCCGATAAAAAGTTTGAGGGTCGCGGCTTTTCCGATGAATTTTTTGTAGGATCACTTATACGCCGCGGCGCGCCCGTCAAAAAATGCATGGCCCGCGGCTCACCGGACTGAAAATTCAAGGGCCGCGACCCGCCAGACTAGAAATGCAAGGGCCGCGGTGTGCCGCACTGAGAATTTTGAGAGCCGCGACGTGCCGGGCTAAAATTTCAAGGGCCGCGGAGCTCTATATAACTCGTTTTAAGGCCGCGAACTTGCCGATACAATTGTCTGAGTAGAGAGCCGAAAATTTAGGTTGTACTTATACAGGTCTGTTGTATACGACTACTTATGTGAGGATGACACAGCATCACTTCAGCAAATGCACGAAAATTCCGTTTTCTTGATTTCTAAAAAGTGAAAAAAGACGGCAACGGCGTATATAGATGTCTTATGTGGATAGTGTTTATGTGAGCAAGATAGAATTTTTGGATTTTTATGAACTAAGTTACGATTTTTCTCAATTTTTCGTGCAGTTGAATCATTTAGTTTTTTGGCTCGAAACTCAAGGTTAGTGAAAGCTGCTGCAAAAACAAGATAGCCATCCCGTAAAGCTTACTTTGCTCTATCGAATGATATCTCGCAACTATTCAGAAATGAGACAGTTTGTGACTTACTGCAGTTGAAATTCAAAACGGACATTAATTTCTGGACAACCTAATATATTCTTGGAAAACAATCAAAGTTTCGAATTGCGGTATCCTATATTCATTTTGGTCTCATTTCCAAGAGTTGTTAGAAAATTAGTCTTGTTTTTGCAGCTCGATCATTTCTTACTTCATGTGGGTAATTTGCAAAAAAAAATCCAGCGTTTTTTTTGGAAAAAAATCCAAATAGTATATAAGCTACCACGCGTTTACCGGACTGCAATACAATTTTAGATGCAAGACTAGCCAACTTAGACTAGGGAGGATGCTAAATTTCACGCTATTCACCGGGCTGATTCACTCCGCATCATTCAATCACATAAAATCGTATAGCTCGAGACGTCGTTTCGACGTGAAAATCGGGTTGATATCAAATCCCGCAACTTGTGCCAAATAAATAGGTGATATGTTTCATCCTCGCCTTTCTCTTCTCTTGCCGTCCTTTCCGTGGCTTTGTTTCGACACCACCAGTAGGGGAAAGCCCTTCTCCCTCAGGCTTGACCGGTTTTGTAGTAGGATTAGTGCAAGTGATCGACAGTAACTAGAACAGGTCAAAAATACGCTGTAATCCTAACTAAGCCTTTGATTGCTTGTTTATTTGAGAAATGGATTTTCTAGTTAGAGATAGGGGGAAGGGGGGGGGGGGAGGGGGAGGGAAGATGAGAGAAGTCGTCTGTGATTGTCTGTGGAACGCTCTACAGATAATTTTGATTTTTCAATCATTTTGTTACTCTTTTCTCTAGTTCCACTTTTTCATCAACTAAACTTTTACTGCTTTATGTTTATCAAAACTGTTTCACCTTCTTTTGTAATAAGTGTCTGATTGACAGCGCAAGAATTACTCGAGTATGCAAAATGTTTCAGAACAAATGAGAACAAGTAGCCAAAAAATAGGTCATGAAAAAATGTGACAATTGTTTTTTGAGAGCTGGTTTGCCAACAGCTACGCCCTCAAACTTGTGGGTAGTTTTTGTTATTATAATATATATCAGACTAAAGATGGAAAAGGTTTCGCGGGTGGGAGCTTTGAAGGCCTTACAATTTGGAATGCGAATAGCATACAGGAGAAAATTTCACTTAAATTTTTTATCGAGTTCTCCACTCTCCGCTTTCTTTTTCCTTCTCGTTCGTCCGATTACCGCTTTCTCCTGTTTGAAGCAATATATCCTTTCTTTGTTTGAAAACTTGCATGCAATTCTTGCGCGAAAGCCGCCACAGTTTACAGAGAAAATACAATTTTCTATATGCTCTGTCTTTTCTTCAATTTTCAGCTCTTCATTCTTATAGGAATCAGAGATGCATAGCTGGACTTTTATCGTTTAGAAATTTTTGAATGATTATCACCGTGGCCTCGTGAATATCATGCAAACATTTTCATATCAACACCTTAGAGTGTGAAAATTTAATGGCCTTAGGATAATTTCGTCCCTGCTGACTTCTCCCTCCTTCTTTTGCATCGCACTCATTCTAATAGTATAAAGCAATTTTTAGTACTGTTACTAGTGTTGATAAGTATTTTTCTCAAAAACTCCTAATCCTCCTTATTCGATTATCAAGTGCCGTCTTCACTCTGTACTTCATAACCTCATGACAAAACTTGATTACCATTTTCTAAGGTACATCACGATTTTTCAGTTCTAACACTTACCTGCTGTTGCTCTTTCTACGCGCATAAGAATATATTCGCTTTTCTCTTTTCACAATGTAGAAACATAGCCGGGAACACGAGTCGAGGAAAATGTCATAGCGTTTTGTTTTGTTTGTTTTTGTTTTTGTCATAAATCTCTCCTTGTTGAAGTGGCTGAACTGGTTTACTTGTGCTTTCCCCAAAAATTCTGCCTTTTTGCATTCTCTTAAATATTGGAGATACGAAATAAATAATGTTCCCTTAACAAATTTTCTGCAATCCCGGTTCTGTACCCTTGCAATATTCCAATCACCTCTAAACGACTTCAAGTTTTCGAGATTCCAGGTTTACATTCTTTTTTGATTTACTAAAAATATGTCAAGTCGATTGGGAATTAGCTTGAAAAGTTACGTGACAATAGCGTTAGGAATATTTTCCAAGGGAAAGGGGGTGGGGGTAAACACCGCAGAAAATCACCTTTATTTCCAGCTTTTATTTTTTGCCAAGAGTTTGCCTCTTCAAAAGTGATTATGCGTAAGCAGGGTAGCGCTGGCTCTGAAAACTGCTTTGCTGATCTTATTTATATAAGATCCTTTCAAAATCCGTTTATGAAGCAGTAAGTGACTCAGTCATCGGGGGGGGGGGGAAGGTGGGATGAGGTATTGTCTATCATATCCAAACATTTCAAAAAATGTCGTGGCTTGTACCTACGATATGACACGCTTTTCCTAATTTTGCTGCATAAAATGAATGACATTTTCGCTCCAACGCTCTTGTGCGCAAAATGTCATTTCATTAAGCTGCAATTTATTCGCGTCATGTTATTCGTCGAACAAAAGCATGTGAAATGAGACGATGAACGATAAATGTGCCGCGACGCTGAATCACTTCATTATTTCTCGCATTTCTGTAGGGTTTTATCAGCATCGGGCGTCGTTCCGATGTGAAATTCATGTTATTGCTGCGTTTTTATGTACGGGTTAAAGCGGACCGGTTTTCCGTTTTACTGGTAGCAATTTATGCCACCCTCGTCTTTCACAAACCCTCATCTTCGACATTCTTTACACTATAGAAACCTCGGAATAATTTAAGATTGGAGAACACCTTGATGACCAACATGAGTCAAAATAACCTATTATCCTGTCTTATTTCCTAAGCTTGTAAAATAAAAAAAATTAAGATTATACTGTTTGTTTGTGTAGAAGAAATACGATTCTCATTTAGCATAGGAGAGAGCAGGAGAAGGATACTGTAGATCACCAGGGTAAAAGCGGTTGAATTGTGAACTTCTGCTCTAGTCTTTCTTTTAATATTGTACTTACTTATATCAGGCAAATGTCTCTTCAACATGCTCAAGTTGTTTCATTTCACCAACTGTCTGTTTTTTTTTTCACAAAGGTAGCTAAGCTTTCAATACTATATCTATGGTATGATAGAAGTAACGTTTGCAGAAATTTTTTAACCTATGAAAGATGCAAAACAGAAATTTGCAATGAAGGCGCGCAGACCTATTCTATAGAGTTTTGTTTAGGATATTTCATTGCAGGTTGTACAGCTTATAATAATACTTGCATGATTACATCTTTTCTAAACTCTTCGAAGATATTCCCTCTTTTCCTCTACCTTTTTCACTCTCGCTTCCTGAGCCCTTTCGCCTATCAGAATCTAACTCTCTTCGCTATGATCATATCGTATGATGATTCAATAAGCAAACGCTTCTATTGTCACTTACATAAAAAGATGATATACTTAATGTGGTTTTCATGCATATTTTGTTTGGACCTGAAATGTAGCTCCTCTGATTCATGGTTGTTTCGATACATAGGGGAAAGCGTTGCGATACGCATAAGTTGGTACTTGAACAAAGAAAGGTTTTGCTTCCAATTTAACTGCTTGAGAGAAGAAGAGTTACAATAATTCTGTTATGATCTTTGAACTCGCTCGTCAGCGGAATGATTAGGAAATTAAAGTTTGAGGTGCTCAGTAAATATTGAGGACTGTATAACAATATAACGGAACTCCCAGTGATCTTTTGAACTTTCCTCTCTTTCACTTGCTGACATCAACTCTATTTGCAAAGCAACTCCCACTAATTCACAGTTCTTCACACTGTTCACTAAGTCTCCTCCCTCTCCCCTCCCTCTTACGTTATAATTGTTACTTTCTAGGTTATGTTTTTTGATACTTCTATCTTTTTTCTATCCTTTACGAAGTAGACTGAGTGACTAGCCAGATTTCTCTACCATAACAAACTCCATTGGTTTGGAGGGTATCACAGCGCAACAATACCCCTAAAGGAATTCTCTTCTAGTGGCAGCAGGTGTGAATTGTATTTTACCAACATGCGGTTTTGAGAACAGTAAAAAGTGCAAAGGTTTAACGATGCTCTACGCATCAGCAGAGCTCTCTCAGTGTCAGAATTTTATGTTTTTGGGTACTCTAGATATTTTGTGTTGCGAACCAAATTTGTTCGACTTCAGTCTCTCTCTCTCATCAATCCGAAAGACTGCATGAATCACGCGTAATACAATCTACATATTCTTTGTGTTCTGTCAATGATGATGCTGATGATGCTCATGTCATGATGCTTTCCTAATATTTCAGGCTTTCTTACGAAGTTTGTTCGGGACTTTATCTCTATCATTATTTATTGTCTTTGAAAGTTTCTAAGTGTAAAGACCGCAGCAGTGCACTGCTGCTCGCTCACCATTCTCGGTTCTTAAGAGAGATTTTTAGAATAATATGATTATGCACGATCGACTATCAATTAATCTCGGCATCGTACAAGTGTATATATCTTTCACTGATTTGTTCAGCTTGCACAAGATTGGTATATCTCTTTATTCGACCGACGTTTCGGCAATATCGCCTTCTTTGGGGTCTGAAAAAGTCGTGACCATGTAAACTGCCCAGTCAGCAATTTCGTCACGATCAAGCAAATTGTCCAACCTATTAGTGAATCAAAAGAGTACAAATGACAAGATCGGGTCATTGTGCTGTCAACAATTCAATGCTGATACATTATCCCAACGACTGACCATCATTCTTTCAGATCTAGCAACTTGGTCTCGGCCTGTTGTTATTGGGAAAGCCACAAAGGCTCTGGTAAGGAGCTAGTTCTTGTGTAATAGCCAAGCACTCATCTTTTCTATTCATTTTCGGGCTTTCCGTCGCGATTCAAAACGCTTCTGAAGTTTTGCGCGTTAGGATTTCGGGCTCATAAGCTAAGATTGTGACCTCCACGCTTAAATTTGCGTCCTCGTGGCGCTGTCTGAAATATATTAGTGTATATATTATAACAAAAATATATTATTGCACCACGTTTCAGCTCATCCCATTCACATAAAAAAGTAATAGGCAATATGTACAGAACAGCTGCAAACGTCTCGTCCGGAAGCAAAGAAAAGATCTATTCATTAGCACATTGGCTGGAACTTGCTCTATGTATCTCGTTACAGACAGACGGATACACACACACAAAGTCACCTAAACACCGTTAGCCCGCAACACGGGGCAAACTATGGCCAACCCCTCTAATCGTGATATCTGTTTGTTTGCTAAAAATGAAATTTTTCTCAGTCTCGCTTGTGCTCGATGCAATCCATTATCACTCATTCTGCTTGTAATGAAATGTAAAAGCTGTGAAAAGTTCTTTCATGATATCGGAAATGCATGAAAACACTATTACATTTTTTTACATAACATAAAAATGATGACGGGTTTTCAAAACAGGTCAAAAGGGACTTCGTACAAAATTTTCAATACCAAACGGGACTTCGTTTTGAAATTTCCCTGGTGCCAGCTCGTGCCGAGCCCTGTTTTCAAACTTTTGACCTACTTTAATTTTTCAATTTCCAGTGAAAATAACACGACAATTGTAGCTATGTATATCCTATGTGTACAGTATATGCTTTACAAAGTCGGGAGTTCAACGGGATTATTTCAGGCGATATTCTGATTTTTGTGTATTCCACTTTTCCCAAATTTCTTCCGCAAACACTACGCAAATCGAACCTTTTTCGAATGTTCAAACTCGCGAAGGTCGCTTTGCTCTAATGAATAATATATGTATATACACTATTATACCTTTTTATATCATCTCTGCTGCTTTAGGGAACATGCGTTAATTCCACATCAACCTAATAATCAAAGTAAAGCCATAACAAGCCATCTTGTTAAGCAAATTTCAAGCTTTTCACCGGGCTATTCAATCCAGCAACATTTTACATTATTTATCACCTCGAGGGGTCGTTTCGCCATGAGAATCTGGTTAATACCAAATCTCGCATTTTGGACCGAAGATTAATACGTTTTACACTCGTCTTCTTTTCTTGCTATTCTTTCCGTGAAATGAATTTCAGTACCACCAGTAATTGGGGGAACGAAACCTTTCTCAAGACTTTCGTAGCAGGATGAGAAAAAGGCTGAGTAGTAACTGAAACAGGTCGAAACTGCGCCGTAATCCTGACTCAGCCTTTAATTGCTTGTTTTTATAAATATGGATTTGTAGTTTTTGAGAAGAGGAGGAGATGCAAAGAATTGGTTATCTTTTAATATAGAAAAAAGCCCTACAAATTGTATGCTTTTACATTTTGACAATTTGATATCTTTTTCTTTCGAATTCGTTTCTTTTTAGCAAGTAATGATTTTACTGCGTCATCTTCATTAAGATTGTTCCATCTTCTTTTGGAAAAATTATCTCGTCAAAAGTGCAATATTCAATCTATCTGTAAATTAATCTGGAAAACTCGAGAGCCATTAGCGTTCTTAAAATTTTGCTGGAAAAACCTTTGGCGATTTTTTCAAAAAGATAGTGGAAATAGCTATATTCACAAATGCAGATAATTACCATGATTTACTAGGTGAGTATGGTAGACTAGAGGTGTAGAAGTTCTGAGGGGCGCAAACGCCTTACAATAAAAATGCGATCTGAAGCATCTCCTAGTTTTCATACTGCCCGCTTTCTTCTTTTCTCAATACTTCCTTCGATTACTGCTTTTTCTGCCATATAGCATTAGATCCTTTCTTTATTTGAAAATGCCAATGCTGATCAAAGGCTGCAGTCTAAGGTAATATTAGGTTGAACCGGAAGTTCGTTTGCACCATTTTCAAAAAATCATAACTTCTTTCGGTTACAGCAAGTCTGCGCAATTCAATTTTTATCAGAAATCGTAAAGCATGTAGTTTCTAAAATTTTCCTCGTGACTCTCCGACATGCTCAGATTGCAGAGATAAAAATGAAAGAACGAGAGCATCCGAAATTCGGAACTTTTGAACAAAAATCCTAAAAACCTAGAAACTGTGCGATAAATTTCGATAAATTTCGATAATATTTGAACAAAAATCCTAAAAACCTAGAAACTGTGCGATAAATTTCGATAAATTTCGATAATATTCCCCCTTTTACCTCTAACCTTTTCACCCTCGCTTCCTGAGCCCTTTCACCTATCAAAATCGAACTCTCTTCGCTATGAAAATCATATCGTATAATGGCACTCATTAAGCGAACGCTTCTGTAATTGTCACTTACATAAAAAGATGATACTACTTATTATGGCTTTTATGCATATTCTGTTTGGACTTGAAATTTAGCTCCTCTAATTCATGGTTTTTTTGATACATAGGGGGAAGCATTACGATGCGCATTTGTTGATACTTAAACGCATTTGTTTGAAGTTCTTGCTTCCAATTCAGCTGCTTGAGAGAAGAAGAGTTACAAGAACACCGAAGAGATTCCGCGTCCAATGTTTCAGTGACTATTGCAATAACTCTCTTATGATCCTTGAACTCACTCGTCAGCTGAATAATTAGGAAATTACAGTATGAGGTGCTCAGTAAATTTTGAGGATTGTATAATAATGGAACAGAACTTCCAGTAATTTTTTGAACTTTCCTATTTCTCACTCGCTGGCTCAACTCTATTTGCAAAGCAACTTCCACTAGTCCACAGCAGGGCTCGGCACAGGTGGCTTGCGAAGCAAGCTGGATATCGTTTTTGGGGGAAAAAGCAAAGGGGATATCGTTTTTGCGGAAGAGCATAGCACTGTCTTTCGATCTGCCGCCGGCACGCTGCCGGCATGCCGCCAGCAAAGAAACAAAGGGTTTGTTTACAGCGAAGTGAAAATGAAATGGCACCAAAATAGGTGTGTAGATGGGCAATGGGGAGTTGGGACCATGCATGAAAAATTATGAAAAAATTATGTGAACTAAGGGCATGGCAAACTTTTTTCGGGGTTAGATGGCTTTCAAGCCACCTGGATAGCCACCTGAGGTTGCTTGGCGCAAACAAAGTCATATAATTCCTATTCTTCACAAAATTTTTTCAAATTTTTTACATAAAATCAATCTACATCTAATACTCTACAAAACAGCTCTTGTACCTCCCCAAACCCTCTCCTCCCCGTCTAGTTATAGCCCTCCAAATTATCTAAATGGAAGCGGCAAAGCTGCTCCAAGCTCGCGGTTGTGCGCGGCGGACACAGCATGCCGCCAACCCGGAAAATACAAACAATCACTAGTTCTTATTGTTTATTTATTGTCTGTCCTGTATTCTGTTTCATTCTTTTTGTTTTCACGTTTGATTTGTTCGTTAGCGTGTCAAGGGGGATGTCGTACTTTTGTGGCGAAGTCAAGGGGGACTTCGTTCTTTGCATTTTCAACTAGCCATCTCGTGCCGAGCCCTGGTCCACAGTTCTCCACACTGTTCATTGAGTCTCCCCCCCCCCTTCCTACATTGTTGTAATAGTTACTTTCTAAGTTATGTTTTGAATACTTCAATAATTCCTCTATCCTTTACAAACTAGACTGAGTGATTAGCCAGATTCCTCTAACTTAATAAACTCCATTCTTTTTGCAGGGTATCACGACGCAAACATTAACTTTGAGGAATTCTCTTTTAGTGGCAGCAGCTGTGAACTGTATTTTACCAGCAAGCGATTTTGTGAACATTAAAAAGTGCAAAGGTTTAATAATGCTCTACGCATCACCAGAACTCTCTCAGTGTCAGAATTTCATGTTTTTGGGTACTCTAGATATTTTGCGTTGTGAACCAGATTTAGTCGACATTCTCTCTCTCATCAATTCGAAAGATTACATGAATCACGCGAATGTTGGCCATGCTGCTTTCCTAATATCTCAGGCTTTCTTATGAAATTCGTTCGGGACTTTATCTCTATCATTATTTACAAGGAGACATCCCTGAAAACACACTTCAAAGAGCCTTACTTTTGAGTAGTCCTAAACTCACACGGCTTTTTGTTCTTTCCTTCGAAAGTTTCAAGTGTGAAGACTGCGGCAGTGCACTGCTGCCCGCTCACCATTCTCACTTCTTAAGAGTAGAAATTTTCTAGAGTAATATGATTACATCTTCGTCTGAAGTCTTGTAAAGGTATTTTCGGAAAACGATACGGGTGCCTTTCGCTATTAGATCTCCAATGTTACTCTCTCGAATTTTGTCATCTTTGGGAATGATTTCGTAATTTTTGTGCATTTCTCTCATGATTTCGTTTAAGTGCGTCAGATTTGATTTTGTTTTTTGTGCCTAACTTATTGTTAGATGCAATATCAAGTATCATTCATTTACCAAAGCTTAGCTTATGAAGAGTAGTAAAGATTTTGAAATCAGACATGTTATCTTTGCTTTCTATGGTATCAAGCAATGCTTACTGCAAAATCGGGGAATATTCCGAGATTCTTCTAATTTCAGATTATGTATCGCTATCAAGAATTGTTTACCAAGCGTCCTTATGGATCTGATAAATGAATAAGTACTCAATTAATCAAGTACAAAGAGTACTCAAAAAATTAGGCACTTCTTCTGTATGGCACCAAAAAGAAATTTGTAACGCGCCGTTTGCTAAAAGAAAAATAGAATTTTATCATTTTTCAAGTAGCACTTTTGCAATTGTAAGAATTTCTCGTTTCATACAACATTATCAGCGTGTGCTTGGGCTGTTCGGTGATTATTTTTGAAAACTAACGGATACATAGCAGTTTGTTTCCGGTTCGGAGTGACTTGACTGAAAGTTTGAAATCCTGTGACACAAAAACTCATTAGTGAGAGGCCAATGAAGTGAACCATTTTTACCCTGAGAAAATCTATATCAGATAGTCTGCTGTTTTTGATGCTGATTCGCCCTGTCATTTCTCACACTTCTGTAAAGTTTTATCTACACAAAGCGTCAATTCGGCACGGAATATGTCACAGAAGAATCTGTTGATTGAGCAGAAACAATCGCTTTTTGCACCATTTTTCTCCCCTTAAGAGCATTTGATTTCTGTCAAATCTTTTGTGACTTAGAACTACATAAATATTTGTAGCGGAGGAGAGGACATCAAGCGGCTTGGTTCTGATCTACAGGCTTTTGACTTGCCTTTACTTGTAAATTTACACCAAATCATTTTTTGAGGTTCACATGCGGTATAAGTCTAGGCGAGATCTGGGGAAAAAACCTTCAGAGAATACTCATTCTTTTTTCTGTTTCTTTGACTCCACACTTGTGTCCGTATCAAGTAGCAAAAAATATTTACGTTTAGTAAGCGAGTGACTCAAAATTGTGCGTGAAATCCGCTTTTCGGCTTTTTTGTGCTAACTTTGAGGGCAATTTCTTGAGGAAGAAAACGAGATTATCGGATATTTATCGGAAAGAAAGAATGATGTTGGTACATACTGTGATAAAACACGACGTAAACTTTGTTGTTAACTTCTGCTGTTGCTTTTCATGGGTGTTTTTGAAGGGTCATCCCGCTATGTCGCACAGTCGTTTCATCATCATCATCAGTAGCATTTGATTCAACTGGCTTGGCACCATTAGGGCGGGGTTTTGTGATCTAATTGAGGCCGCTCGCGCCCGCGACGCACCTGCGTCTCTCTCGCGCGAGTGCTCTCTGATCATCACCTCGCCTTAATTAGGTCACGAAGCCCCGCCTTTGCCGATGCCAAGCCAGTTGAATCAAATGGTAGCTCGTCTTCATACTGAATTAGTCTTTTTGTTTACATGAAAATAATGGAGAAAAAGCAGTTGTTTCCATTTCCACTGAATTTTCAGGGAATGGCCGCGATGTCAACGTGTTTTTGTTTCAAGAAGTGGAGGGTATGATTCTGTTGTCAATTGTCGTTTGCATGTGTGCACGAAAGCAGCTGTGAGCGGAAAAAGTTTTGGAAGATTTTGCGTGTTTTCTCATTGTGCTCTTTCGTCCATCGAAAAACATAATGGAATGCTTTATCAATCTGATCGTGATATCTGTTTGTTTGCTAGAAATGAAATTTTTCTCACAGTCAGTCCGCTTGTGCTCGATGCAGTTCACTATCAGTCCTGCTTGTAATGAAATTTTTTAGGCTTATTAAATTGCGACTATATGCTCCGCAACGCTCAAGCTCGACAGCCCGAAGCCCGCTCAGGCTTTTGTCACGCATTATTATGTCACTCATTATTTCGAAAAGCTGGTTCAAAAAGCATCCCAAACCGTGCTGCTGTTGTGTCCAAAATACTGTTTCTCAATGACTTATGCCATGAACTTGGCTTGGTTCGAGGCAATGCCAGAAATAGTTTTGAGTAAGAGACAAAAGAACATAGTACGGTACTCGGAGCATGAAAACGGAAATCGCTGATGCGCGATGATGCCCGTTTCATTTACGTTCAAGGCTCTTGGAATCGTTCACCGCTGCAGGAAAGTTCAGTGGAGATCGGATTGCTAACCTGTGGGAACTTTGTTTCCTACTGTTTGACTAAGAATTTCCGAAAAATCCGCGACAGTATCCTGACAATCCGATGTACAGCTTGCATATAAGCCAAATGTGCAGAGTGTTGACTATTCAACATCATAACACGAGTACATTAAACTAAGTGTTGTATTTTGGAAGATTACCTAGGCCAGAAGTCTCCGCTCAGTATTCTCTTACAAACAGAGCAATCTATCGGATCAACTTCAGCTAGGGATTTTGATCTTCTGGAATAGGGTTTTCTCTCCACGCATTTCTTTGCGCAATGGCGACAGAGTTCCTCGCATTCGATGTGGTAGTTTGCGTGAGTTTCACAGCTTCTATGGCACTGCAAAAGCGTTTAGATGGTGGAGACATAGATTCACGTAAATGAAATATAAAACTCAAACAAACCTCATGCAATGAGTCCTTTTCGGCGAGTTTCGCAAAACAGAAAGGCACCAGAATCAGCAGAGAAAACAGAAGTTTCCCTAAGCACATCGTCCGCTGGAATACGTCTTCAATAATACGGGTGCTTTAAGAATATTTTATTCTTATTTCAAAAAGCGCTTCTTTAAACTTTTGAAAGACCTCATTTATAAGTGGCAAAAATTGTACTGCTCCTCGCATGGTAGAAGGCAAATTTTTTCGCTCATGGGAATACTCCGACGAAGAAAGCTCTAATCTTTTTTTGCGGTAATGTTACATAATCAACAACAATTTACTTCGTGTATGTATAATGGCGAAATTTGTATTTTTCGAGTGCGTAGGCATTTCGTGTAAAGATTGTGAAATGATCTCAAGTGAATATTCATTGCCAAGTACAGAATGTGGGAATATAGTGGTTGTTTTGACAAAAGCAGATACATAGCGTACCAATAGAACAGATAGCTATACCATGATTTCCTGAAAGTTCTGCTCAACTTGATATCCGATTCGAAATGTTAACTTTTTCCAAAATAAACTTTTCTGAACTACTTTACTCTCAAAAAGCGAATGTATGACGACTTTTCAATGTTTGATTTTTATTCGCTCAGCGCAGACAAAAGAGCTTCTTGGCAGGTGGTCCTTTAATGCTCTTATTTCATTAATACATAGGTATCGAGTATTTCTATTGTGGCTATAGAATATTGTCGCTTGTAGAGTAGCTTAAACAAACATTTGACACAATTTTGGGTAGCAAGACAATTTATACGTTAAAAAGATGTGTGCATATGTTAGACCATACTGCAAAAATATCGCAGCTTTTGCTTTAATTCCTGAAAATATAGAACTGGTTGGTATCCGAACAAGATACAATGAGCGAAATTTATAACTGCAGTAAGTGCAAGTCTTTTAAAACAACTGCGCTAAACACAACACATTGAAAAACGGGCAGAACCTTCGGAACAGCTTAATACTGACTTAAGCAACAAAAATCAGCTCAATTCATCTGACGATAAATCACAATTGTGACCTTTGTTTTGCAGATCTCTGACGCTCGGACAACGAAAAAACGCTATAATAATTATTATGCTTTGAGCAATGATAAATTTCGAAATAAAGGCAAGTACAGGAGGAGCACATCAAAAAATTAATCATATTTGACAATGTTATATCTGTCGACGAAAACTACATTATCAACTCATCTAGCTCTTTCTGTGAATTAGTCAGCTGCTGTCAGAAATCATCAAATTTGATAAATCAAAGAATTAGCGAGTAGCTAGTCAGAAAAGGCAGATAGGAAAATTCGCTATCTACTCCCTTATATACATCACGTGCGATGTACTCAACGTTTTATGTTCTGTATATACGAATATGAAATAACTCTCATGTCGAATTTCCGCCCTTTCAAAACATATTGATGACATCCATACGCTCTGCCTGCTTATTTTCATTTTTGTGGCACACGAATGTTTGGTCGCGCCAATGCGTTATCAGTTACTGGAATGAGATTGATAATCTTTATACGTTTTCATGTGACTAATATTGAGATCATATTTTCTTTGCAATGCATGCTTCTGTCCCTGAGTCGAAAGCACAATCAAGTCCGTGGGGAAAAACATTGTATTCGAGGTAGAATAATGTACACGGACCACTCAAAGTAGGCGTATATGAAGGGATAATAAAACTTAAAGGCACCGTCCATCCAAAATTTCCACCTTCATGTTTTGCCGTTCCAGGGCCTTCTCGTACCCCTAATTCCGAATATCAAGTCGGAAATCCGCGGAAACTACGAAAACCCTCGTTTTCAGAACCCGCAGAGCGGTTTCTTGGGAACAGTAACTGGTTGGGCGCGCACGGATGGGCGGGACGGACGTCACGCCCGCTCAAAGGGGAGGGAGCCAACGTTGCGAATCTGTCATTTGAGCGGTTTTCGAAGCCATTTTCTTCCTTCGGAAGCAATGTTTGCAGCGCAATGTGGATAAGTATACAGTTGGGGCTCTACTATTGTTAGGCATCAAGTTCTCATCGACCCCATTTTGGGTGTACGCTGCCTTTGAAAGTTCACAGGTCACCCTCTATGTATTTCAAACAGTATTGCACAAGATACTATACAATGTTACGTGTCCTGCATATAATGTGTTTGAAGTCATTAGAAATTTTCAAAACCATGTATCAATAGCTAAAAAGTTTTGCAAATTTCTTCTTCAGACGCAGTAAAGTGTAATAGTTTTTGGTAAGGACTACAACTCCTCGATGTTCAGCCAACAAACCTCCTCCTTGTTCTTTTCTAGCATCCGAAATAGCAACAACGGCGTTCCTTTGGAAGAAAGCGCACTCTTACTGAACAACAATGCTTGTCGCGATAGAGTGAAAATCGTAAAAATTGTTAGACTAGGCTCAATTAGGTCAAACATGTGGCCAACATGATATACAGGGTGTCCCAAAAAAATGTATCGAACGTTTGATCGTTAATATCTCTCTTCTCAAGAAGTCTTTTGCCTTGCTTCAGGTACCGTTTTGTAGAGCTGGCTTCAACTTAGATTTGCATTATAGAACAAATCACCCATCTCTCTTCATTACTGTAGGATTACGGTAGAAACTTCAATGAGGGTTTTAAGCAATGAAAGGCCATATTTTGCCTGAGAAAGGAAACAAAACAGCCTGAAAGCTTTTACACTAGGCTAATTAGAGTTGCTGATTATGACTGTAAAGTTCCCAACTTATTATGATGTCTTATTGAAGAGTTATGCCAGGTAAGAGGTAACGGCCATTTTTCCAATGTTCCTAAAAAGTGCGGTTACACCGTTTAGAAAGCTTCGCAACCTTGTAAATAGTTGAGTAGTGAACTCAGCGTCCATAAAAACCCTATAACATGAGTTTTCACAATTTTTTGAAAAATTTTGAAACGGCAGCTTTTTCCACATTGACACCATATGTTTCAAGTTTCTACCGTAATCCTACAGTAATGAAGAGAGATGGGTGATTTGTTCTATAATGCAAATCTAAGTTGAAGCCAGCTCTACAAAACGGTACCTGAAGCAAGGCAAAAGACTTCTTGAGAAGAGAGATATTTACGATCAAACGTTCGATACATTTTTTTTGGGACACCCTGTATCAGCATTTTTGTTTAGGTGCTTCTGTCGCGCGAATTCCGTCACAAATACGTTTAGAAGACGTTTGCGCTCTTCCTTACATCCAGCTGCTCACCGATATTTGCCTGTGTTAGGTATATCAGTTTATGGGCAAAGATCAAAACTGATGTGCACATAGAACCGTTTTCGATAGGTTTTTTTTATTGAACTATTAGTGGTTTCATACAAAATAGATATGTGAAGGATTTTATTGAAATATACAAGCCTGTACAGAAAGGATGATTTTCGGACACTTAGCTATGGATCGGCGCGTTTTCTGGTCAAGCTAAATATTACGCTGATGATGATTGATGCATGTTGCTTATCCTTAAGCGACAGAAAAAATGTAAAATTTATGAAACATGTTCGATAGGGCAGAGCAAGCTTTACAAGACAATGTTTGAAGAATCTCAGAAAGATACATTAGAGCTAAGAAGAAAATCTAAAATTTTTCAAATGCTTCAAATGCTTCAAATGCTCAGGATCTCTGCGCATCAGCTATGCATATGTATACTTGTTGTAATTTTTCCATGGCTAGAAGTCAAGAAATTCGGCATGTTCAGAGATTCAGTTCTAGATTGTTCCGACGATAACCCTATACTACAGGCCTTTGGAAGCATAACAATAAATTTTTAGCCTTTCTGAGCGTCAGTTGTCAACTGATTCGGGAAAGGCGATATTTTCGAACTTTTGACGTACTTTTATTTTTCATTTTCCAGTTAGGAAAAAAATACGACAAGTATACCAATGTGTATCTTATGTGTATAGTATATGTTTTACAAAGCTGGAAGTTTAGGATCATCTCAGGCAGAATTCTGATTTTTGAGTATTCGAACTCTATATTTCCGCGACCTTCACGTATTAAACTTTTTTCGAATGTTCAAACAAAGGCCTAGGGAATACCTCACGCAATTTTAGTGCTGCGCGATATGGCACTGCAGCGACTCTTCACAACTGGTCATAAGCGCGCTGTGCATGAACCAGGCTTGAAACACTGCTATAACTTACGGAAGCTACGCGCCTATGCATTTTACACCCTCGCACAGTTGATTTGTAAACCTGGCAAAACGCCAAATTGCGTGGATGTAGCGATTTGACGAAATTGCATGAGGTATGCCTTAGGCTTAACTCGTAGAGCTCGCTTTGCTCTATTAAATAATATATTTTATACATTTCTATAACTTTTCTGCCGCTTTAGAAAGAATATGCATCAAATCGGCATGAACCTAACATCAAAGTAAGGAAGCGGTGTCCCTGGTTTGAAAATTGGTGAAACAGCGAAAAAAAAGACTACTCAAATACCACAGTGCGGCCTTCAAAGGTCAGAGTTAATATCATTGACTTCGTTTATGCTTCTATGGCACTTTTACCCAAACTCAGAAGGACCTCGTAAACAGCAACCAGCGTTTAAGCTGTTTGAGGTGTTTGTATGAGGATGGCACATACATAATATTCTACGCTAGCCAACTGTACTCGGCCATACATAGTTTTTGTGGATGTAAATATAGGTAATTTCATCCATGCTGCTAGTACTTGTGTTCTTAGTCAACTTGTGAATCCTAACAGTGTCTCCTAACTTACAGTAACTTGGAAAGCATTATGTTGTTACTCTGCTGAAAAAAAAGAGGGGAAGCACGACCGCAATAACTATTTAGAATGCATTTCGACTTTTATTCTCCATTTATACGATTCGCTCTCTTGGCATGCGCTTGAAACGGTCTCAAAGTTAAGGAAGTTCTTGCTAGTTCGTCCTCAGTGCTTGGTATGACTCATCGCTTGAACTGCTTCTTCAAACGTAATAAAAAGCTTGTCGGATATGCTGCTTCTAACTGTGAGATTTGTATAGATCCTACATTACAAGCATTAGGGTACGACAGCAGATGCACCATTTCATGCCCTCATCGTAGTCATTTTCTTCCATTTCGATAGAGAGAGCAAGGCGACTAATCGCGCTTTTCCGGATGCATTTGGCATCTTTCGAAAATCATTAATTTGTCCCAAACTAGCTGAGATGTTCAACTTTTCCAGAAACTCAAGAGCGACTGCACAAAAATTTTCAAATTTTCAATTTCTAACTTTCAAAGCTTGAGTATTTTCATTTCTACAATTCTCAAAGTTGTGTTATGCGTAGTTGCAACTGATTTTCAGATTAGGAGACTTAGTACTCGCAAACTGCTTTGCTTCCACTCCGATGTTTTCATTTCCTGGTGTTATTAGGTATTTTTTGTTTTCGGGCTCTCCGTTGTATGGAATTGATACTATAGCTGTTACGGCATGAATACAAAGTCAACAAAAAGGTAAAGTAGTCCACTACCGTTTTTCTACAATCGTGATTACCATGTCAGATAATCCTCGTCAAATTGATTATGTTCGAAGATCAATTTGGCCACTAGACTCATAGAGTTCACAGAATTATAGTTTACTCACAGAATTATAGTTTATTATTTGTTTTTTGCTTGATTGTATACCGATAGCTTATGATTAGCCAGCTTAGCCCATCTGGTTGATTCAAAATTTGTTTTCCTGATATAATTAGCATTTTTAGGTCTCTACATACAATGGTTGACCAAATGCCTTCCTGGTGTCTAGTTTAGCTGTTATAACTTGCTCTTATTCTTGTTTTGTCTGTTTTGCTGTCCCTTCAGAAAGTGTATGCTTTTTAGTGAGTATATAATCAGCTGACCTCCGCCCGTAGGCTCACTTCCAAAAAAAGGAATTTTACCTTTGAAAGACAGTGAGATATGTCAACAGACTATGGATGTAATTTTCACGCATATGATCGATGCTGACGATCTTTCATTGGAAGCAATGTTGAGTACAGTCTTCGTTGAGATCAATTGACTACCATTTGAGTTTACTACCATATAGCGTTTGATTGTTTACTAAAGGCCACCCCAAGTGTACTACGATAAACAAATAAATAAATAGGATGTTTCCCGATTAAAATCACTTTGATTGCTCAGGTCGTATTTTCATGCACAGCTAGCTTCGATCGTCAGTAGCTAATGTGCACACAGGCAGTATGTATCAGGAAAGAAACACTCAGTGGCTTTTTCAATTAGGTTCTTATGCTCAGAGTTGGACATTCAGAAAAGATCATATTGAATTGGAAGAGTCAAAAGCAGCAGCACCATGTGACACTCTTTGAACGAATTGGTTATCAGAACCGTGGTACGTACAGCAGCCGTTTACCGCTGCGCTTCAATGCAGATCAGAAAAAAAGCAGAGAATCGTTAGATGACCTTTTTAGCTAAACAAAATCTGTGCTGTTCGAGAGTGCGGAGTTATGAACGTTATGAAAACGTTACAAAACGGCATTGGTTTTTTCGGAATTCTCTCAGGAATCATGACTTTTGTACCCATAATTCAATACATTTTTGCTTATTCAAAAAGAGGATGTCACGAAACTTACGTCCATGGCCGTTTTGGTTTTAAGAGTTCTAGTCGACCTCAGGGATCTTTTTTGCAGAAAAAGCTAGCTTTAAAAGCTACATGAATCTACCAACTTCAGATAGAAGACAAATACGTTTTTTTTAACGCGAACGAGCATAGACCCAACAATTTAAGATCCAATCTTATTCTTGTTTTTTTGATGTTATAAACTCACTGCTTCGTGTTTTTATGAGAAAGGCTCGTATAAGTGTGACATCGGGACTCCAATCATCTGTAAAAAATGGTTATGAAGAGTCTCTTGTTTTGTAAGGTCAAATCGTCACCTCGGTGTTTTTGTTGTTTTTCACTCAGAACCCTTACCTCACTGCTTCCTTCGATTTATATAGTCGCAACAGTAACAGTAGAATCCAGCGACCCGTTTGCTGATTTAACATAACATTCTGCCTCGCTTGACAAAGTCCAGTATGCAACTTTATGATCTTTGCGGTCTGCGAATTAGCCTAAGGTCACTAAACTCTAGCTTTGTCGTATCTCGCAAGGAGATTTGCACAGCTGAAAAATTAGAGAATTATTTACTTTGGCTCGCTCCTATAGCTCTCACAAAATTTTTTCACCTTTGTGCTCAAAGTTCCTAACAAAAAAATCTCCTCTGAAGTAAACAAGCAACCTCCTCGCTTGATGGCTCCGTATGAGTCTACAGTTTTCAAAGTAATAAACTAGAGCAAAAGAGAGCGAGGAACTATTTTTGCTGACTTATACCGTACTACTTTGCAGTATTTCTTATAGAATTCAAGCATCGTAGTAAGCTTTCATCATCAAAGCTTAGGAATTGCGTCACTGCTGATTTTGGCGAAGGCGACCCCTTGAGTTTTTTCAGATGCTTCAAAAGTTGTTGTAGTTTTCCACCATTTCCGCCCTCATAGTCCCAAAATTCTATAGAAAGGGATTGAATGGGAGATCCTCGGTCCGCCATTGGACCAAACCGCTTTAGGCATACATCCAGTCGTTCTTCTCTCTATCCCTCTCTATTATTACGAGAGCAAAACCATATGATTGAACACCAATATTCATCCAGGTTGTAGCACTCTAAAGTCATTGCACGAGGGTCAAATGAAGAATCAGTGCTAGATCAAATTTGCTATCATAGAACTCATCTGTAGCTGGTAAGAGAAAAAAATGGATCGTCGACAATGGAGGCCACTAAGAAGTATGTAAGGTCCTGAGGAACGGAACTGTTAGTCTATTGCACTATAATAATCTGTTCAAAATGAATGTTCTGATACATGAATAAATAGATCAATAGTTCTCATTACTGAATAGATGAATAGTTCTCATTACTGAATCAGAAGTTTTCTCTTATCTAAATTCTACCATAAATAAAAATTATAATGCAAATTAATTGTACTCCTATTGAGTGGTAGAGTCCCCTATTTTAGTGTGCCTTGAAGCCAAAGCTGCTTGCGCATATCAAGATATTTTATTTTATTTTTATTTTATGCATACACTCATGGTGCACCAAAAAACGATTGAGCAGAAAATCAGGCAACACAGAAATTAGACAAAGGATCAGCCAATCCTCAGTCACAGAAGGAAGAAGAGACATATAAATGGAAGAGACCAAACAAAACAAAACAAACCGAAGCCCTATAACGGCGATGTAGCCATTTATTGCGGCATAGTAACGGAAAAAGCGCTATGTCCAGAATAGTCCATAGAATCTTGCTCCTTCTAAACTTAATGAAAACCCTGTTTTTTGGGCGTCAGCGAGCCCCCCGGTAAAAGCTAGCTGACTTAATCCCGGCTGAATAGTTGCTTCAGAAGAAAGCAAGATTCGTTGGAAGTTGTAGGGATGAACATCTACCAACTATGCGCGACTCTATGCGACACAGATGGGATGGGACTGGGCTACGGTAAAGGGATATGCTGTGAACTCAAGATTCTGATGAATGAGGCTGGCTGATCTGATCATTAGAGGAAGCACTATGGTTAGTAACAGAACAAACAATGCAAAAAAGCAGTCATTCTCTATCCTTGTGTGGACTATCCAAGCGAAGCGAACCAAAGAGCATAGCATCAAATGATAGAAGGACGAACTGAGGCAGTACGAAGAACGCAAGCACCACATTTGAACAAGACTCATCTAAAAATCAGAAATATCAAGAAGCTGAAGCACATTCACATCTTGCAATTTTTTACAAAAAATTTTTGGGTTTTCGCTGGATATGATGTGATTTGGTAATGCAGCAAACCATCTGAATGTTCGATAGGTGAAGGAATTGAAAGTCATCAAAAGATGTTTTCTTCTTAATTTGCGATATTGCAAACCAAACCTACCTGTTCGGTCACTACACGGTCTAAAAATCCAGTATTTACTGGCTTTTAGGTTAGTTTCTAAATTCAGAATCCGAAAGCTTAGCACAAGTTCGTTAACAACACGCCTATATTTCAAACTATGGAGGAGTAGCATATCGAGATGGGTACGATAGGAGGGTAAGGCATGAGGATATCCTGGATTGGGAAAGCATCGATAAAAAAGAATCCTCGTGAAAGTCTTTTGAATTTTTTCAACTTTATCAATGTTTCTTTTCAAGAATGGACTCCAAATGGGCGATGCATACTCGAGATGAGCTAGCACGTAACTTATATACAGGGTGTCCCAAAAAAATGTGCCTACTGTTTGATTGTAAATAACTCTCTTGTAATGAAGTCTATCGAGAAGCTTTAGGTACCGATCTGTAGGGCGAAGCTAAACTTAGATTTACAGTGTGGAGCGAATCATCTATCTCTCTTCATTACCGTAGGATTACGGTACGAAATTCGACAAAGATTTTAGGCCATTGGAGGCTATAATCTGCCTCGGAACAAAACAAACAAGCCAAAAACTCTCATACTACAGTAATAAGAGCAGCTCATTTCGATTCTGAAATTCCCATTTTACTGCCATGCTTCTATTCAGAGTTATACCCGGTAAATCGTAATAACTCAATTCCCAGCATTTGTCAAAAATGTGATTACACCTTCAAAAAAGCTGAAAACACTCGTAAAAAGTTGTTAGGTGGAATTGTCATGTGAGAAAACCCTAGTACACGATTTTTCAGACTTCTTGAAGAGAATTTTGTTAGGTGGTATATTTCACACTGGTTTCATATGCTGCAAGTTCGTACCGTAATTTTACAGTAATGAAAAGAGATAGATGATTCGCTCCATACTGTAAATCTAAGTTTAACCTCGCTCTACAAAACGGTACCTGAAACTTCTCGAAACACTTCATTACAAGAGAGTTATTTGCAATCAAACAGTAGGCACATTTTTTTGGGACACCCTGTATATATATATATATATATATATATATATATATATATATATATATATATACTAGCGACCCTACGGGTCGCTAGCAAGTGGGTTGGGGCAGATACGTTGATACATAAGTTCGGGAGCCATTGTAGGTTTGAACTCATTTCATTTTCTGAACGACTCGCGAATTATAAATAATATCATGACTAACAAATAAGTTCGGTTACTTTGCAAATTCGAAATTCCATAACCAGAAGCAGCTATTCCGTTAAGATTCACAGCGAAGAGGTAGCTTCAGCCTTCTACTGTTACGTATCAATTAGTCAAAATTTTTTATCATCGAAAGTGACAGTTATACCCTTTTATGATCCAACCTCTGAAAAATCGCTTTTTTGAATTCTCAAGTTTCGTTCTTAGCCAATAGTGAGTGCACGGATAAATTATATGGCGGTTGAATATATAAATCCTTTGGTACATGGGTGAGGTTGTTGCAAAAATAATGTCCGTTTCTCTATGCCTACTTTTCGATCAACTTTTTTCCTTTGAGATTTCTTTTTCGATATAGATGCTGCATATCATTCGAGAGCTTTCTTCAAGTACTTTCTAAATGTGGTGAAATTAAGCTTCTACCTCATCTGTGAGAATTTCACCAGCATCCCGCACATCTGCATTCAAAATCGAGATTTCGATGCTTGAGTTCCCGTGGCCACAATTCAGGCGCAAATGAATGAATTCTTTTCAAGATGCTACTATATTAGTTGGACATTGTTTACCTATAGCTGTTCGAGTAGATTTTTCGAAGGCTGGACCGAGAAAATGTCGCCGCGAAATAGATACTTACTGCGTGGTATTCTACGGGTCAATCTCACGGTTGAGATGAAAGCTCCTCTCATTTCCGTAGCTTGAGGTTAAGACATCTTGTACACAGAAAAACTTAGCTATTTGGTGCATGTAGAATGCCAGATTTTCGTAGTTTGGGGCCTTCTGGCCTACCACAAGTAGCCTCGAAAAAGTGAACAATTTTGAATTCCTATTTTTTCTTTTCGCAGGCCCCTTTCGTTGAACTTTTTTTCCATACAAACGTTTACTACTGGCTTGCGTCTACAAAATAAGCTGATTAGCAGCCACAGAAAGAAAACTTGAAGAGAGCTGTTTCCTCTCAAATGCGCGGTTTTTAGACGAAAAACTCGGTTTTTGGCGCATGGTTTTATTTCCGTTTGCGATATCAGTATATGCAAGTGCGCATGGAAGGTTTACTGCTTCTGATGGTCTTGACTGCATTCAAAAAATGAAGATCGCACAAAGTTATAGCCTTTCAAAGTAAAACTTTGCAAAACGGACATTATTTTTGCAACAACCTAATACAAAGGAGATTGTAATCTACTGTTTGTGATTTTCTGCAGCCGAAAATGGGAATATTGTCAGGCATTTGCGCGTGGAAGTCAGTTTTTGAGCATTCAAGATTGCTTGAATCTGACCATCTATGGTCGTAGGAATTGTTAGAAATTTCAGAATTTGGTGTGTGAATGGCAGTTGTGCATTTTACATCCAACTTCGACTCGTTTTTGGAGCATTAGTTTCCAAAAATCAGATGAAAAAATGTGACTATCTCACTTTCCTCACAATTTCACATTTCATTGTAAAAATATAAGGTGGCGCTTAAATAGAGTAGACCTCCAATTCCCCTTGGTTTGCACTTTCCAGTGGTACCATACATTGTTAGATAAATCAAATTGTAAATTTGTAACAAACGTTAAAAACGACCGAACTTATTTTTTAGAGGCCAGGCATACTTCAAGCGATTTCAGTCGCAACGCGATTTGGCAAATCGCCAGAAGTCTCTTTAGATCCAACACAAGCAATCGGCACATGCATAGTGTGTAACTGGATTGATAAAATGCCCTATATTATGTACGTTTGAAATGTGCTTACAGTGAGTTGTAGACAGTTGGAATTTCGCCAAATCGCGTCGCGACTGAAATCGCTTGAAGTATGCCCGGCCCAGCCAAACTGATAGTACAATCAAGATACTATGCTCTGAAAGAAGAAGCTTTCTATAGTGGGAAATCATCTGCATCCATCTTTATTGCCATCCTCGTAGAAATCCTATACCTAAAACCTCCCATTTCCTAGATCTAATCACTGAAAATCAGCAAAGATATCATCTCTAATAAAGGACTGCTGCTTTAGATCAAAGCCCAAATTGATTTTATGGACATTTCTATGCCTTGAAAAACATTAGGCTTGTCCTTCGAAAGAGAAGACCAAAATTACAGATACAGTGATATTTTCCGCCAGCAAGACCAAGTAAGCTCTTATCGTTTCTTCTCTGAGGACAAAAATAGAGAACTCTTTGATTGTAAGAACTCAAAAGCACCTTTCCGCAAAGTTTTACAACGCTAGGAACTGTTAAGAAAAAGTGTTATGTCGCATAAAGTCCTTAGTCTTTTCGTGGACCGATACCTTCATGGTCTTTCCTCCAGCGAGACCAAGCCTTGTAGGCTCTTCTTTTGGAGGCAAAGATAAAACGTTTTTAACACGGTTCGGACCGGTGCTGCACATGGTGCAGCACGCGGATTTGAAGGGTCTTTTTAACGTTTAAAGGAGGTTTTCTTTTTGTCCAAGGTTATCAAGTCAAAGGCCTGGGCTTCTACTTTTTAAATAACCCTGTAGAGCTGTGCGGCCGACATTTGTTTACGAGATACGAGGACAAATCGAACAACAGTTGCAACGAAGTGCGGCAACGCGAACGACGCGTGCGACGTCGCAACTTTTTTCGCTTCAAATTCAATGAGAAAAACCGTGATCTCAATAATGATGTGTATCGTGTACAACATAGATGCTTTTGGATACAATTAGAAACTGAGTTCTTGTTTCTATCTTTCAAGAAAGCACAGAAATGCTTCTCAAGCGACAAAATTCAAACACTTCAAATTGATTTAGAACTTTGGGTATCGATCTTATCTGACATGCTGATTACAGATGTAGCACACAGTCTGGAAAATAAGGTCCCTTTGTTGGCTAACGGCTAAAAGTATCTTCTTTTTCGCCGCGCGCGATTTCGCGGTCCGAAACGTGTTAAAGCAGAAAATCTCAAAAGTATCTCTCAGCAAAGTTTTTGAAGCCAAATGCTAAAAAAGTTTCCCGTCGAGCTAAGTCTTGGTAATTTCTGCCAAGTTGACCAAGTTTGCCTGGCTTTTTTCCCTTTTGGAGACAAAAGCAGGACGTTGTAAGATTAAAGAATGTCAAAAGTATTTTTCAACGAAGTTCTTCAAAATTAATTTCTCATGCGTAGGAATTCTTAGAAAAAGTGTCGCATAAAGTCCCCAGTCTTTCTGCTAGCGAGACCAAGTTCGCCCTGCTCTTTTCTCCTTGGAGGGAAAAGTAGGATGTTTTTAGACTGGAAGAACCCAAAAAACTCTCGCCAAAATTTAAATGCGGCACACAGAATGTTTTAGAAAGTGTCCAACTGCGTGGAATTCCCATTATTTTCTGCCAGCAAAATCAAGTTTATCACAGTTTTTCTCTTGCAGGCAAAAGTAGGATGTTTTTTAGAGTAGAAAATGTCAAGAATATCTTTCAGTGAAGTTTTTTTATCTGTGTAGCGTAGGAGCTCTTAGAAAAAGTGTCCTGTCGCATAAATTCCCTGGTCAATTCTGCTAGCAAAGCCCTATTTTCTTCTTTCGGAGGCAATAGTAGGAGATTCTTAAATTCGTAAATCTCAAAATTACCTTTCGACAAAGTCTCTTAAGCCCAAGAATTACTTTGAGAAAAATTGTCCTGTGACATAAATCTTCTGCTCTTCTCTGCCAGTAAAACCAAATTCGCCCATATTTTCTCTTTTAAAGACAAAGCAGGTAGTTTCTAGAATAGTCAACCTCGAAAGTATCTTTCGGCCAGTCTTTTGGAATTCATCTGCGAAGCTTAGGAACTCCTAGAAAAAGTATCTTTAAACTCCTAGATCTGCCAGCGAGACCAAATTTGCCCTCTTCTTTTTTCTTTTAAAGTCAAAAGTAGGATGTTCTTAGAGTATTTAGAGGCTAAGAAATGTTTTTGAAAAAGAGTCCTGTTACATAAATTGCCGCCTCTTCTTTGCCAGTAAGCCAAATTTGCTCTGCTCTTTCCTCTTTCAAAGGCAAAAGCAGGTTTTTTCTGGGATCAATCTCAAAAGCATAGTTTCGCGAAGCTTTTTTTTTTTTGATATTTATCTGTGGAGCTCAAGAACTCAAAAGTGTCTTGACGTATAAATTCCGTGATTTGCCAGCAACAGAAATTTGGCCCTCCTCTTTCCACTTTTGGAGTCTAAAGTGGGATGCCCTCAAAGTAGAAAATGTCAAAAGTATCTTACGGCATAGTTTGCAAACCTAAAATTCTGAAAACCCTCAGCGTTTTCCTCCCACGACAGCAAGATTCGCTCATTGCTTGCGTACAAAGCACATTTACAGAAATCTAACTCCCCTCAACCTACTGAAGGCTTAGTTTTTTATGAATTTCCCTGACAACTGAGCAAAAAAAAGGATGAAACCTTTGAAAGCGAAACTCCACTCCACAAATGTCGTTTTTCGCTGCCACTTGGGAAATCAGTTGAATGCAACCCTATCTCCCCTCAAAACCTGCATGGGTTCACTTCACCGCCAGGAAGGTTCAGGAACAATCGAAAAAATAGCTTTTTTGGAATCTCCCTCACCATTCAGCAAAAACAAGGATGAAATCTTTAAAAAGAAACTCCATTCCACAAATATCTAGCCTTGGAATCAAAACCAATTTTGAATGCTCGCGAACAAAACCTGACTGAAGGCTCAGTTCGCCGCTAGGAAGGTAAAGGAATATTCGAAAAAATGAGCTTTTTTGAAATTTCCCTAACCATCCAGCAAAAAAGGGACGAAACTTTGAAAATGAAACTCCACTCCCCAATATCATTTTCCGCCAGCCCTTGGGACCAAAATCAGGTGAACGCAACCCTACCTCCTCTCAAAACCTGACTGAAGGCTCAGTTCTCCGCTCGGAAAATTCAGGAAACTTCGAAAAATGAGCTTTTTTGGAATTTTCCTCACCATTCAGCAAAAAAGGATGAAACTTTTCAAAACGACACTCCACTCCACAAATACCGAAAGCTTGGAACCAAAATCAATTTTGATTGCTCGCGAACTCTAACCAAACGAACTCCCTTAATGCCTGACTGAAGGCTCAGTTCTAGGAAGGTTAAGAAATATTACGAATGAGCTTTTTTGGAATTTCCCTCACCATCCAGCAAAAACGAGATGAGACCTTGCAAAATGAAACTCCACTCCGCAAATATTATTTTTCGCTGACCCTCGGGACCAAAATCAGTTGAACGCAACCCTACCTCCCCTCAAAACCTGACTGAAGGCTCAGTTCGCCGCTAGGAAGGTAAAGGATTATTCGAAAAAAAGAGCTTTTTTGAAATTTCCCTAACCATCCAGCAAAAACGGGACGAAACTTTGAAAATGAAACTCCACTCCCCAATATCATTTTCCGCCAGCCCTTGGGACCAAAATCAGTTTATGCTCGCGACTCTTACTCCCCTCAAAACCTGACTGAAGGCTCAGTTCTCCGCTCGGAAAATTCAGGAAACTTCGAAAAATGAGCTTTTTTGGAATTTTCCTCACCATTCAGCAAAAAAGGGATGAAACCCTTTCAAAATGAAACTCTACTCCACAAATATCGTAGCCTTGGAACCAAAGTCAATTTTGAAGGTCCGCGAACTCTAACTTCCCTTAATACCTGACTGAAGGCTCAGTTCGCCGCTGGGAAGGTTAAGGAATATTCGAAAAAATGAGCTTTTTTTGGAATTTTCCTCACCATTCAGCAAAAAAGGGGTGAAACCGTGCAAAATGAAACTCCACTCCACAAATATCGTTTTTCACCGGCCCTTGGGACGAAAATCAAGTAAACGCAACCCTAACTCCTCTCAAAACCTGACTGAAGGCTCAGTTCTCCGCTCTGAAGAAACTTCGAAAAATGAGCTTTTTTGGAATTTATCTCACCATTCAGCAAAAAAGGGATGAAACCTTTCAAAAGGAAACTCCACTCCACAAATATTGTTTCTCGCTGGCCCTCGGGACCAAAATGAGGTGAACGCAACCCTACCTCCCTCAAAACCTGACTGAATGATCAGTTCGCCCTAGGGAGGTTCAGGTATTCAGGAACTTTCGAAAAATTGAGCTTTTTTGGAATTTTCCTCACCATCCAGTAAAAACGAGATGAAACTTTGCAAAATGAAACTCCACACCACAAATATCGAAGCCTTGGAACCAAAATCAGTTTTGAATGCTCGCGAACAAAACCTGACTGAAGGCTCAGTTCGCTGCTAGGAAGGTAAAGGAATATTCGAAAAAATGAGCTTTTTTGAAATTTCCCTAATCATCCAGCAAAAAAGGGACGAAACTTTGAAAATGAAACTCTACTCCCCAACATCATTTTCCGCCAGCCCTTGGGACCAAAATCAGTTTATGCTCGCGACTCTTACTCCCCTCAAAACCTGACTGAAGGCTCAGTTCTCCGCTCGGAAGAAACTTCGAAAAAATGAGCTTTTTTGGAATTTATCTCACCATTCAGCAAAAAAGGGATGAAACCTTTCAAAAGGAAACTCCACTCCACAAATATTGTTTTTCGCTGGCCCTCGGGACCAAAATCAGGTGAACGCAACCCTACCTCCCTCAAAACCTGACTGAATGATCAGTTCGCCCTAGGAAGGTTCAGGTATTCAGGAACGTTCGAAAAATTGAGCTTTTTTGGAATTTTCCTCACCATCCAGCAAAAACGAGATGAAACTTTGCAAAATGAAACTCCACACCACAAATATCGAAGCCTTGGAACCAAAATCAGTTTCGAATGCCCGCGAACTCTAACTCCCCTTAATACCTGACTGAAGGCTCAGTTCGCCGCTCGAAAAGTTCAAGAAACTTCGAAAAAATTAGCTTTTTTTGGAATTTTCCTCACCATTCAGCAAAAAAGGGGTGAAACCGTGCAAAATGAAACTCCACTCCACAAATATCGTAGCCTTGGAACCAAAGTCAATTTTGAAGGTCCGCGAACTCTAACTCCCCTTAATACCTGACTGAAGGCTCAGTTCGCCGCTAGGAAGGTTAAGGAATATTCGAAAAAATGAGCTTTTTTGGAATTTATCTCACCATTCAGCAAAAAAGGGGTGAAACCGTGCAAAAGGAAACTCCACTCCACAAATATTGTTTTTCGCTGGCCCTCGGGACCAAAATCAGGTGAACGCAACCCTACCTCCCTCAAAACCTGACTGAAGGCTCAGTTCTCCGCTCTGAAGAAACTTCGAAAAATGAGCTTTTTTGGAATTTATCTCACCATTCAGCAAAAAAGGGATGAAACCTTTCAAAAGGAAACTCCACTCCACAAATATTGTTTCTCGCTGGCCCTCGGGACCAAAATGAGGTGAACGCAACCCTACCTCCCTCAAAACCTGACTGAATGATCAGTTCGCCCTAGGGAGGTTCAGGTATTCAGGAACTTTCGAAAAATTGAGCTTTTTTGGAATTTTCCTCACCATCCAGTAAAAACGAGATGAAACTTTGCAAAATGAAACTCCACACCACAAATATCGAAGCCTTGGAACCAAAATCAGTTTTGAATGCTCGCGAACAAAACCTGACTGAAGGCTCAGTTCGCTGCTAGGAAGGTAAAGGAATATTCGAAAAAATGAGCTTTTTTGAAATTTCCCTAATCATCCAGCAAAAAAGGGACGAAACTTTGAAAATGAAACTCTACTCCCCAACATCATTTTCCGCCAGCCCTTGGGACCAAAATCAGTTTATGCTCGCGACTCTTACTCCCCTCAAAACCTGACTGAAGGCTCAGTTCTCCGCTCGGAAGAAACTTCGAAAAAATGAGCTTTTTTGGAATTTATCTCACCATTCAGCAAAAAAGGGATGAAACCTTTCAAAAGGAAACTCCACTCCACAAATATTGTTTTTCGCTGGCCCTCGGGACCAAAATCAGGTGAACGCAACCCTACCTCCCTCAAAACCTGACTGAATGATCAGTTCGCCCTAGGAAGGTTCAGGTATTCAGGAACGTTCGAAAAATTGAGCTTTTTTGGAATTTTCCTCACCATCCAGCAAAAACGAGATGAAACTTTGCAAAATGAAACTCCACACCACAAATATCGAAGCCTTGGAACCAAAATCAGTTTCGAATGCCCGCGAACTCTAACTCCCCTTAATACCTGACTGAAGGCTCAGTTCGCCGCTCGAAAAGTTCAAGAAACTTCGAAAAAATTAGCTTTTTTTGGAATTTTCCTCACCATTCAGCAAAAAAGGGGTGAAACCGTGCAAAATGAAACTCCACTCCACAAATATCGTAGCCTTGGAACCAAAGTCAATTTTGAAGGTCCGCGAACTCTAACTCCCCTTAATACCTGACTGAAGGCTCAGTTCGCCGCTAGGAAGGTTAAGGAATATTCGAAAAAATGAGCTTTTTTGGAATTTATCTCACCATTCAGCAAAAAAGGGGTGAAACCGTGCAAAAGGAAACTCCACTCCACAAATATTGTTTTTCGCTGGCCCTCGGGACCAAAATCAGGTGAACGCAACCCTACCTCCCTCAAAACCTGACTGAATGATCAGTTCGCCCTAGGAAGGTTCAGGTATTCAGGAACGTTCGAAAAATTGAGCTTTTTTGGAATTTTCCTCACCATCCAGCAAAAACGAGATGAAACTTTGCAGAATGAAACTCCACTCCACAAATATCGAAGCCTTGGAACCAAAATCAGTTTTGAATGCCCGCGAACTCTAACTCCCCTTAATACCTGACTGAAGGCTCAGTTCGCCGCTCGAAAAGTTCAAGAAACTTCGAAAAAATTAGCTTTTTTGGAATTCTCCTCACCATTCAGCAAAAAAGGGATGAAACCCTTTCAAAATGAAACTCTACTCCACAAATATCGTAGCCTTGGAACCAAAGTCAATTTTGAAGGTCCGCGAACTCTAACTTCCCTTAATACCTGACTGAAGGCTCAGTTCGCTGCTGGGAAGGTTAAGGAATATTCCAAAAAATGAGCTTTTTTGGACTTTTCCTCACCATTCAGCAAAAAAGGGGTGAAACCGTGCAAAATGAAACTCCACTCCACAAATATCGTTTTTCACCGGCCTTTGGGACCAAAATCAAGTAAACGCAACCCTACCTCCTCTCAAAACTTGACTGAAGGCTCAGTTCTCCGCTCGGAAGAAACTTCGAAAAAATGAGCTTTTTTGGAGTTTTCCTCACCATTAAGCAAAAACGAGATGAAACTTTGCAGAATGAAACTCCACTCCACAAATATTATTTTTCGCTGGCCCTCGGGACCAAAATCAGTTGAACGCAACCCTACCTCCCTCAAAACCTGACTGAATGATCAGTTCGCCCTAGGAAGGTTCAGGTATTCAGGAACGTTCGAAAAATTGAGCTTTTTTGGAATTTTCCTCACCATCCAGCAAAAACGAGATGAAACTTTGCAAAATGAAACTCCACTCCACAAATATTGTTTTTCGCTGGCCCTCGGGACCAAAATCAGGTGAACGCAACCCTACCTCCCTCAAAACCTGACTGAATGATCAGTTCGCCCTAGGAAGGTTCAGGTATTCAGGAACGTTCGAAAAATTGAGCTTTTTTGGAATTTTCCTCACCATCCAGCAAAAACGAGATGAAACTTTGCAAAATGAAACTCCACTCCACAAATATTGTTTTTCGCTGGCCCTCGGGACCAAAATCAGGTGAACGCAACCCTACCTCCCTCAAAACCTGACTGAATGATCAGTTCGCCCTAGGAAGGTTCAGGTATTCAGGAACGTTCGAAAAATTGAGCTTTTTTGGAATTTTCCTCACCATCCAGCAAAAACGAGATGAAACTTTGCAAAATGAAACTCCACTCCACAAATATCGAAGCCTTGGAACCAAAATCAGTTTCGAATGCCCGCGAACTCTAACTCCCCTTAATACCTGACTGAAGGCTCAGTTCGCCGCTCGAAAAGTTCAAGAAACTTCGAAAAATGAGCTTTTTTTGGAATTTTCCTCACCATTCAGCAAAAAAGGGGTGAAACCGTGCAAAAGGAAACTCCACTCCACAAATATTGTTTTTCGCTGGCCCTCGGGACCAAAATCAGGTGAACGCAACCCTACCTCCCTCAAAACCTGACTGAATGATCAGTTCGCCCTAGGAAGGTTCAGGTATTCAGGAACGTTCGAAAAATTGAGCTTTTTTGGAATTTTCCTCACCATCCAGCAAAAACGAGATGAAACTTTGCAGAATGAAACTCCACTCCACAAATATCGAAGCCTTGGAACCAAAATCAGTTTTGAATGCCCGCGAACTCTAACTCCCCTTAATTCCTGACTGAAGGCTCAGTTCGCCGCTCGAAAAGTTCAAGAAACTTCGAAAAAATTAGCTTTTTTGGAATTCTCCTCACCATTCAGCAAAAAAGGGATGAAACCCTTTCAAAATGAAACTCTACTCCACAAATATCGTAGCCTTGGAACCAAAGTCAATTTTGAAGGTCCGCGAACTCTAACTTCCCTTAATACCTGACTGAAGGCTCAGTTCGCTGCTGGGAAGGTTAAGGAATATTCCAAAAAATGAGCTTTTTTGGACTTTTCCTCACCATTCAGCAAAAAAGGGGTGAAACCGTGCAAAATGAAACTCCACTCCACAAATATCGTTTTTCACCGGCCTTTGGGACCAAAATCAAGTAAACGCAACCCTACCTCCTCTCAAAACCTGACTGAAGGCTCAGTTCTCCGCTCGGAAGAAACTTCGAAAAAATGAGCTTTTTTGGAGTTTTCCTCACCATTAAGCAAAAACGAGATGAAACTTTGCAGAATGAAACTCCACTCCACAAATATTATTTTTCGCTGGCCCTCAGGACCAAAATCAGTTGAACGCAACCCTACCTCCCTCAAAACCTGACTGAATGATCAGTTCGCCCTAGGAAGGTTCAGGTATTCAGGAACGTTCGAAAAATTGAGCTTTTTTGGAATTTTCCTCACCATCCAGCAAAAACGAGATGAAACTTTGCAAAATGAAACTCCACTCCACAAATATCGAAGCCTTGGAACCAAAATCAGTTTCGAATGCCCGCGAACTCTAACTCCCCTTAATACCTGACTGAAGGCTCAGTTCGCCGCTCGAAAAGTTCAAGAAACTTCGAAAAATGAGCTTTTTTTGGAATTTTCCTCACCATTCAGCAAAAAAGGGGTGAAACCGTGCAAAAGGAAACTCCACTCCACAAATATTGTTTTTCGCTGGCCCTCGGGACCAAAATCAGGTGAACGCAACCCTACCTCCCTCAAAACCTGACTGAATGATCAGTTCGCCCTAGGAAGGTTCAGGTATTCAGGAACGTTCGAAAAATTGAGCTTTTTTGGAATTTTCCTCACCATCCAGCAAAAACGAGATGAAACTTTGCAGAATGAAACTCCACTCCACAAATATCGAAGCCTTGGAACCAAAATCAGTTTTGAATGCCCGCGAACTCTAACTCCCCTTAATACCTGACTGAAGGCTCAGTTCGCCGCTCGAAAAGTTCAAGAAACTTCGAAAAAATTAGCTTTTTTGGAATTCTCCTCACCATTCAGCAAAAAAGGGATGAAACCCTTTCAAAATGAAACTCTACTCCACAAATATCGTAGCCTTGGAACCAAAGTCAATTTTGAAGGTCCGCGAACTCTAACTTCCCTTAATACCTGACTGAAGGCTCAGTTCGCTGCTGGGAAGGTTAAGGAATATTCCAAAAAATGAGCTTTTTTGGACTTTTCCTCACCATTCAGCAAAAAAGGGGTGAAACCGTGCAAAATGAAACTCCACTCCACAAATATCGTTTTTCACCGGCCTTTGGGACCAAAATCAAGTAAACGCAACCCTACCTCCTCTCAAAACCTGACTGAAGGCTCAGTTCTCCGCTCGGAAGAAACTTCGAAAAAATGAGCTTTTTTGGAGTTTTCCTCACCATTAAGCAAAAACGAGATGAAACTTTGCAGAATGAAACTCCACTCCACAAATATTATTTTTCGCTGGCCCTCAGGACCAAAATCAGTTGAACGCAACCCTACCTCCCTCAAAACCTGACTGAATGATCAGTTCGCCCTAGGAAGGTTCAGGTATTCAGGAACGTTCGAAAAATTGAGCTTTTTTGGAATTTTCCTCACCATCCAGCAAAAACGAGATGAAACTTTGCAAAATGAAACTCCACTCCACAAATATTGTTTTTCGCTGGCCCTCGGGACCAAAATCAGGTGAACGCAACCCTACCTCCCTCAAAACCTGACTGAATGATCAGTTCGCCCTAGGAAGGTTCAGGTATTCAGGAACGTTCGAAAAATTGAGCTTTTTTGGAATTTTCCTCACCATCCAGCAAAAACGAGATGAAACTTTGCAGAATGAAACTCCACTCCACAAATATCGAAGCCTTGGAACCAAAATCAGTTTTGAATGCCCGCGAACTCTAACTCCCCTTAATACCTGACTGAAGGCTCAGTTCGCCGCTCGAAAAGTTCAAGAAACTTCGAAAAAATTAGCTTTTTTGGAATTCTCCTCACCATTCAGCAAAAAAGGGATGAAACCCTTTCAAAATGAAACTCTACTCCACAAATATCGTAGCCTTGGAACCAAAGTCAATTTTGAAGGTCCGCGAACTCTAACTTCCCTTAATACCTGACTGAAGGCTCAGTTCGCTGCTGGGAAGGTTAAGGAATATTCCAAAAAATGAGCTTTTTTGGACTTTTCCTCACCATTCAGCAAAAAAGGGGTGAAACCGTGCAAAATGAAACTCCACTCCACAAATATCGTTTTTCACCGGCCTTTGGGACCAAAATCAAGTAAACGCAACCCTACCTCCTCTCAAAACCTGACTGAAGGCTCAGTTCTCCGCTCGGAAGAAACTTCGAAAAAATGAGCTTTTTTGGAGTTTTCCTCACCATTAAGCAAAAACGAGATGAAACTTTGCAGAATGAAACTCCACTCCACAAATATTATTTTTTGCTGGCCCTCGGGACCAAAATCAGTTGAACGCAACCCTACCTCCCTCAAAACCTGACTGAATGATCAGTTCGCCCTAGGAAGGTTCAGGTATTCAGGAACGTTCGAAAAATTGAGCTTTTTTGGAATTTTCCTCACCATCCAGCAAAAACGAGATGAAACTTTGCAAAATGAAACTCCACTCGACAAATATCGAAGCCTTGGAACCAAAATCAGTTTTGAATGCTCGCGAGCAAAACCTGACTGAAGGCTCAGTTCGCCCTAGGAAGGTTAAGGAATGTTCAAAAAATGAGCTTTTTTGGAATTTCCCTCACTATTCAGCAAAAAAAGGGTGAAACCTTGCAAAATGAAACTCCACTCCACAGATATCCAAGCCTTGGAACCAAAATCAATTTTGAATGCTCGCGAACAAAACCTGACTGAAGGCTCAGTTCGCCGCTAGGAAGGTTCAGGAAACTTCGAAAAAATGAGTTTTTTTGGAATTTTCCTCACTATTCAGCAAAAAAGGGATGAAACTTTTCAAAACGAAACTCCGCTCCACAAATATCGTAGCCTTGGAACCAAAGCCAATTTTGAAAGTCCGCGAACTCTAACTCCCCACAAAACCTGACTGAAGGCTCAATTTGCCGCTGGGCAGGTTCGGGAACATTCAAAAAACGAGTCTTTCGCGGATTCTCTGACCATTTAGGGAAAAAAGGGATGGAAAGTTACGTGACGAGGCTTTATTTCACAAAAAGTTGAATCTAGAAAAAACGTTGAAAGCGTTGAGAGCTCACGAACTATAACTCCCTCGGAAAATTTGATCAAATGCTCAGTTGATAGCTAGAAAAACAAAATTAGATTGTCAGCAATATTCCAAAAGGTGAGTTTATCGTGGTTACATATGGGATTTGAGCGGAAAGGAGAATGAAATTTTCAAAATGAGGCCCACTTCAGAGAACGCCGATTTTTGCCTCCGATCCGGACCTAAATTAATAATGCTCAGTCTTTCGCTGGAGAAGTCAAATTTTTAGCATAGTAGTTGTTCTGTAAGGCAGAGTTAGTGGATATTTTGTTGATATTTGTGTGCAGGGCTCTACTCCACAGAACGTTAACTTTGCCGTCCATCGCGACCAAAATCCTAATCGCTCGATACTTCAACCAGGCCTTCAAATGATTCTTACAATTTATCGCGAAGTTTTTGGTGAGGGATGGAGAAAAATATTGCTTAATCGCATGTATGCGCGATGTGCCGAGGTATAAGCGGGATCTTTTCTGCGTTGCTGTGCGAAATATCATGCTCTGTGAGTCCAGGTTTGAAGTTTTGTATAGAAATGTCACATGAAGTGTCAAATAAAAGCCGTGAGCTCCAGTTAGTAATGCGTTGCTGTGCGAAATATCATGCTCTGTGAGTCCAGGTTTGAAGTTTTATATAGAAATTCACATGAAGTGTCAAATAAAAGCCGTGAGCTCCAGTTAGTAATGCGTTGCTGTGCGAATTATCATGCTCTGTGAGTCCAGGTTTGACGTTTTGTATAAAAATGTCACATGAAGAGTCAAATAAAAGCCGTGAGCTCCAGTTAGTAATGCGTTGCTGTGCGAATTATCATGCTCTGTGAGTCCAGGTTTGAAGTTTTGTATAAAAATGTCACACGAAGAGTCAAATAAAAGCCGTGAGCTCCAGTTAGTAATAAAATACTGCTTGCATGTGTGCACGACAGTACAGAATGACTCAAGCGGTCAATAACTTTCGCACCCCATCGGCGACAGCCATTGTGACAGAAACACAACAACAATCTCTCGCCCAGGATAATGACTATCCCCTATATACCGCAGATAGGTAATCGATAATTCTGAAATGTAATGTTTTTGTGATCAGCCTTCACACATACACCCCTGCGCCAAATGTTAGCCGCTTAGCTCAATGTTGAAAAATGTCTGCTCCGCCCGGGACCCATAGTGCAAGCAAATCCCTCGCTGACATAATGGCTTCTGGCCTCTCCTCTCGCCACCACTGAGCGCCGTTATATTTTCGCATTCCTTTTTCTGGATTCCTTCAGCAGCTGGACCCTCCTCATGCATGCGGTTAAGAATAGGAGGGACGCAGAAAACTCTGCCGTCGCGCTTGAAAGGATCCAGTGTATATTATAGTAAGGATATATATATATATATATATATATATATATATATATATCAAGGCTGTCGGTCGCGTTTTGCTTTAGTTTTGAACTCAGTCAACAAAAACCACTATCTTCTCCACAGTCGTCATCTCTGCACTCGACTTTGAGGAAGCTATTCATCCGATTCCTGATTTTTATTTACCTCTACTGGCTTACCTGGCTTGCTCGGCCTTGTCAAAAAACTATGATAAAGGTCTCATCCCTATCCCTGTACAGCCTTTCCCTGTGCCCACTCCTATATGCCAATTCCCTGTTCCCTGTGATAGTAAGCAGCATGCTCACTTACCCTCTTGTGCCAACCTCCAGTAACGCGAATCAAACTTTGAAGAATCTATAAACATCGATGAAATCGATATCGATATATGACAAAAGCAGCCTATGACACCCGCCACTCCCGAAGTGTATGTGAATCAACTTCGGTCCGGATCGGTTCAGATATGAAAATTTCTATTCATACGTACAGACAGACAGACCACACACACAACATACAAACAGACATTCAGCATTTTATGTAGGAAGAATACTTGGAGACTTGTAGCTTACCGGTTTACGCAATCGTGACACAATAGATGAAAAGAGCAAGATTTTGGATTAAGAGAAGCTATACATAACACAACTCTCCTTCTTTCAAGTATACACATAAATTCCTAGATTAGCGATGCCCTTGCTTTCACAAAATGTTTACCTTTCTTTCTCTGATTTCAAAGGCTTGAAGATGACTGAATGTGTTGAAACGCAGGTAGCATTTTTGCTCTGAGATGATTTCACAAATCTTAGTTTCCTTTGCGTAATAGCCTGTTAGTTGTAAGATCGGACCAAGATTCGTTTCAAATTATGATGTCTAAAAATTATTTAGAGGATTCTTATGCTCAGGTTTAGGTTAAGGAGCTGTCACTGTCTTTACAAAAATAGAATTAGCAGGAACTCTTCACCTGAATTTGAGCTCTTGTACTGCAAAAAAAGTTCCTTCTGGTATTTTAGTATCTAAAATCAAGTGAAGGTTGCTGCATAACGAAGGCGCAGAGAAGTAGTATTAGTTGAGAGGGCGCGACCACCGCGCGCGTGACTGACAGTCACATGCCTCGATACATAGAGCCATGACTCTGGTAAGCTTCACTTTGATCGCCATGTAGAACACAACCTTTACCGAAAAAAAAACAAAAAAAGTCATCCGGAGCAAATCCCGGATGTTATAATCCTGAGTATATCAGAACGTATGTGAGTGAAGCAAGTGTAAAAAGGAATACCTTTGAATTATCAGCGAAACCGAATATTGCGTTTTTATAGACTTTTTTACGCCAAAAAGAAGGTTTCTGTGAAAGTTTCCCCGGAATTTAAGACAATGTTTCTCTAACTTCTTATTCAACCAAAACTGAGTTTCAGGAATTCAGGAAAGCTGTTGGAGTTAAATATAAATGAGAAACTGCGCTTAAATCTTGCACAGAAAGTTGCGCAGGAAATTGCTGGTTTATCTCGTTGACCAGTGGCATTGAACGCTTGAGACGTTGTCAGCGCTCCTCGTCGTGTGATGACGATTAGAATGATATATAATATTGCAGGGTTTCGTTGAGACTTCGCGGAGATCTACGACCAGAGCCAAATGTCCCGTCGCTTCTGGTTTGTCTCCTGCTCGTCTGCGTCTCCGCGCGCTGCGTGCTACCTCGCCACCCCAAACGCGAGTCGCCGAGCATTTGGCTCTGGTACCCTTTTCTTTGTTGTTTTGAACCTAACTCCTTTCACGCGGTTTTTTCGTGCATTGTATAGACCTTGCCGTTGTTCATAACGCAGACGACGACCCAGTGCATCTTTTCGATTATTTTATATTTATATTTATGGCGTAATTTTTTGTGAAAAATCGTAAAAAGTGCGTTTTTCTTTACCTTTTTTGTTTCAGTGCTTTCGCAGCGACTTTTCTCCAGCTTGGGCGACTGATGCTCAAAACAATAAACGCAACAATCCAAACAACGTTCCAGGAAAAGGAACATCAATGCGGTGGTAAGAATTCAAAGGACGCATCAAAAAAAATTGGCTTGAACGTGCATATCGACTTGGTAGAAAAAGAAACTTTGCATTTCCATAACTAATTTTTGTTTATCTTTTTCTTGGTAACCACTACTTCCGGAATATGGTTTTTTTTTGAAACAATCACGAAAAAATTAGCTTTTCCTGGTTTTTCCACGTGTTGCGAATGCTGGTCCACAACCTTCACTTTTGAAGCCTTGTTTCTAAAATGTCGAAGGTATGCTCACCTTTGTAAATCCTGCTTCCCATGCGCTCTGCGGCTAATAAAGCCGCGATCGCGCCCAAAGGTATTGCGCCTCCGTCATACAGCATACTTGTTATATGATGAAAAGTCTTTAGCGATCGATTGAACACAGCGCTGTGATTAAAAGATTTTCTAGCTCGGTTATTTAAACAAAGTTTAGCGATATGTACGTAATTGTTGATGATCTTTACAGGAGAGGTAGCTCTTTTTTCTATCACCACAACTGTCTAGTTACAAACTAATGATTTGAACTGCCTTGGTATCACACTAAATCATGTGTGCTCGTCAGAAATTTTCAAATTGTTTACTGATAGTTTTTCGCGATTATCGCTTTTCGAAATTGTGAATGTCGCAGTCATGTCGAAACCGATCTGATTGCGCATCAAAATTAATTATTTTCCTACCAGAAATGAAATAATTTGAACGCCACTTTGTGAAGAATACTCTCGAAAAATTTGTTGAGCATAGTGCCGGTGCTAAAAGAGTGAGTGACCCGTGTTTTCAACAATTACTCAGATAATCGCCGGAGGCAGGCGGCCATGCGAATTTTGAGCCAGCAGGCACCGAAAAAATAGTTCGCTGATTTCTTGCGGTCCGCTTTCAGAAATTTGGTTAGTTTTGGTCAATTTTTAGACAAACGCTCGGAAACCTATCGCGGTCTTTCCGTGGATAAGTTGCGGCCCAATGACTGCATTCTACTTTCCGCAAGAATATGCGAAATTATCGGGGCCGCACGGTTCTTCGTGAAGGACCGCACTGTCCTTAGGTACCTTCCGCTGAAAGAAGGTACCCTAACTCGGGTAATTAAACCATTGATCACACTCCGCCACATGGAGTCTCACCTTTGCACGGCGTACGCCCGAACTGCGTGAAAAAAAGTTCGAGCGCTTGCTGAAAGTTTGGCCAGCGCTCGCTGAAAGAAATTTTCTGCCGAACGTTTGCAGAAAATGCTGTATTTCTGCCCGCTGGCAAAATATGCGACCGTAAAGGTGCGGCACGCTGAAGGTTGGCCACGACCCAAAGTTCAGCTGACCGCCTGCGGAAAAGCGCGAGTTTGCGGACCGCCTGCCCCGGCGATTGTGATTATCTGAGTACAGCGACAGTGTTCTTTATACTCATGTCGCATTTTCAGGAAACAAGCAAAGAAGGGAAATTGCAGGTTCCTAAATTTAGTTTGGTCTGTTGGAGCGCCTTGCTCGCGGAGATAGTGACTTTGGCGGGAAAAGGGCCCGATTTGACCCTCTCAACAGGGCATGAATACCGGTGGATAGGGGGGAGCAAGCAGAGCGTGAAGTGAGCGCTCCAGGGAGTTTAAAAAGCCGTGAAGAGAGGTGGACCTCCCCCCTTAGATAGAGAAAAGCTAGAATACCCTGCTGAGCGGGCCAAACCGGGTCAGAAGGACCCGTATTCGTTGTTGAGTATTTAAGTTGTCCAAGTTGTTCGAGTTGTTGTTGTTCATTGTTGCCATAGAGATAAATATCTTTATTCTAACCGTGTCCTTATTGATCGATCCGGTTCAAACCGTCAATATCACTAGACAACCCCCGTTACATGGGGGCCGAGCCAGCCGGATCTGATCGATTGACAATCATACACGCTTCCATTATTGATATTGATCATCAGAGAAGTGAGGCGGCAAAGAACACACACACAACGGCCTAAGAGGGCAAGGAAAAGAGAAGAATAAGATAGTATATCTTCATCTCTTCATGTAGAGCACTTATCATAGAGCTCGTATTGATTGATTATCGTCGCGTATTCGTCGCGTGTATTGAGTGGTTGCAAGCAAATAACACTAGTGTGTTTTCAGATAGTATGAAATAGTATACAATAGTAGCGGTAGAAATGGAGCTGATGGAGGGCCAAGCTGAAGAAAATCAGGTGAAACACAGTCAAAATAAACATAGAGGAGAAGTTAGGATTCATTAGGAGGGAGTTAGGGCTGCTACCAGGGGTAGTAAGCAGGCACTTAGATGAGAGTAGGGCCGCACTAAAGTACAGGACACCCCTAGAGGAGGAAGTAAACATGAGGGTGAATGCAATGCTAAACTGTCTGGAGAGTTTAGCAGCACAAATCGAAGAGAGCTTTGACAAAGGGGTAGAAACGTTCTTAGATACAACAAATGAACGATTGAAGTCAGAGCCATTTCAGGCCAAGGCAATTTCGGCTCAAGAGAGGTCGTCGGAAGAACGAGACGGCATTCAAAAGGATTTGGAAATGCTGCAAGGTGAGCCGATGGTATCCTCTAATCTAAGAAGCGGCAATAACGAATACCCTGTTCAGACGTGGAGTATGAGGAGGCCGTGGAGCGGACCAAAGTGCGAGATTGGACAGATGTTGTCCAAGCAGCACTGGAAGCAATTGGGGCCACGCAGCAGCAATGCCTCTTAGCCCAGTCAAGGTACGGATCAACTAGTCAACTACTTTCAAAGTATGGCTTTCGCCGATCCGGGGTTTTATAGAGGGCAGGAAAATGAAAACTTCGATAGATTTATTAGAAGGTTCACTAGGAAGTACGGGTCCATAGTGGGGGATGAAAAGATGCTTGTAGATCTCCTGGGGGACGAACACCTTGAAGGGAGGGTCAGGTCCCTGTTCCTGACTATGCCCACGGCGGTAAAACGCCAAGGATAGAGTAGTGAGGGAGATGTCCTCACTACTGGCCTGTGATTCCACAGCGGCTAGGTTGAAGGCCCTGACGGCCTTAAGAAATATGCGCTTAAGGCCAGGCCAAGAGGTCGCGGACTTTTGTGTCGCCCTCGAAAACCAGGAGAACCAATCCTCAGTGTACCATTAAGGAAAGATCGATGGAGTATGCACAAATTCTGTTAGAGAATCTGACATCATGGCCGGAATACGTACAACTGGTGGGGACCCTACACCAGGTGGACCCAGCTGAGGCATACAACAGAATAAAGGAAGTCGCGATTAAGATCGAGCAATGCAAATTCGAAAGGAGAAGTGAACCGCAAGCTTTACTGTGGAGGAAACAAAGCAAAAATGAGAGGTATGTCCCGGTAAGAGCGCAGCATCGAAACAGCTTAGCGGAAAGGGGCGAAAGGCAAGATGCTGTGAGGAGACAGGACCCAACGAACAGCCCAGATGTCAATAGTGAGGATCGATCAAATGAAGAGAAAAGATGCTTCAGTTGTGGCCACTTCGGACATATGATAAGAGATTGCAAGTACAGGAAGACAGAGAACGAAAGCGCTACCAAGGCTTCCAATGGAGTAACATCCATGCTAAGTAGGAACGTAATATGGTTGTAAAAACCTCTCAAGTGGAGGGAAACGGAGTTGTCGGTAGAAGAACCTTGACTCGAGCGAGGATGCTGGAAAGACAGGTGTCAGCACTCATTGACAAGGGTTCAATGATTAGTATTCTTCCCGTGAGGGTGCTTATAGAAACGAGGGACAATGGCTATGACGTTGAGTCACTTCAGACATTCGATGTCTTGGAGGGAAGCGTATATGATGCATCAAATCATGTGATTAGCTTTCTAAGAGGGGTACAGGCAGAAGTGGAATTGGAAGGAGGGTGCAAAAAGGAAGTAGTCTTCCATGTTTAGGACGATGAAGACAAGGAAATACTCATCGGCACAAATGCATTGAAGGATCTAGGAGTGGAAGTTGCGGTACACCAGAACCCTGACGTCAAGGCAAAAGTGATGGAAAGAGTGAATATTCCACCGTATAAAACAGGGATAGTGATACTCAAGTGTGAGATCGGGAACGGATGTAAAACAGAAAGAGTTCTTTGGCCTTCAAAAGAGGAAGTATCTAATGGAGTCTTTTCCATAACGAGTGAAGAAGCAAAGGTGCCAGTACTGCATACGGGAACAGAGCCAATGATACTCCACCGAGACGAAGAAGTAGGCACGTGGGGAACCAATAAGTGGTACAATTCCACGGCAGACACGGGTGTCATGATGTTAAACAGTAATGAGGAAGAGCGGCAAGGAAGTGATAGACAAATGATGCTGTATGACCAGATAATAGAGAATAGGGAATCCAAGCTGCTTGAACCCGACATAGAGGAAGTGCTGGAGGATTACACAGAATGTTTCGCAGTAGATGAGAAGGAGCTCACGCAAACAGATCTAGTCAAGATGAGAGCAACACAGGGGATCGTGAACCAGTGAAGATGAAGGCCAGGTGCCTCTGGGCATCAGGTCGAAACTCAAGCAGATGCTACAAGACTTGGAGAGAAGATCCATCACCGAAAAGAGTTCGTCAGAGTGGGCATTCCCCATAGTATTGGTAGAAAAGAAGGACGGGTTATTGAGATTGTACGTGGACTACAGGGAGCTCAATAAGCGGATCAAGTTGAACCCACTACCGACTATAGATGCCATACTGCAGAATATGGCAGGAAGGAAATTCTTTTTCAATCTGGACATGTGCAGTGGCTATTGGCAGATTCCAATCGCAGAGGGCTCAGAGGGGAGAAGTCGGCCTTTACGACACCGGAAGGCTTATACCATTTCCGAGTGGTACCCTTCAGGCTGAGCACAAGCTCAGCAGTATTCCAAAGGCTGATGGATGCTATACTTGGAGATTTTTTAGGAGTAGATGTCTTTTGCTATATCGATGACATAATGATTTGCACACGCACTAGAGAGGAGCATATCAAATTGCTCCGCGAGGTCTGCAAGAGGATGAAGAAAGCGGGTTTGAAGCTGAAGGCAGAGAAGTGCTTCCTATTGCAGTCAGCTGTTTCGTTTTTGGAACACAAAATAGACAGTGAAGGGGTGCACACGGACCCTGAAAAAGTAGAAGTAATTCGGCAGTATCCAGCACCCAAGAATGAGAAGCAACTACGGAGATTTCTGGGAATGGCATCATTTTACCGGAAATTTTGCCTAAGATTTTCTAAGCAAGCGAGCTCTTTGTTTCGCTTGACATCCACTTCGACACCTTGGTCATGGGGGAAACAGAACAGGAAGCCTTCGAAAAGGTTGAGACGATGATATCCACAGCACCGGTACTAGCACAGCCAGACATTTCTAAGGTTAGATCAGGTGAAAAACCGTTCATCATATGCACAGATGCCTCCACTACAGGGATAGGGGCAGTGCTGACGCAAAAAGGGGAAGACAATGAGATGCATCCAATATATTTTGCATCAAAGGCATTGAGTAAAGCCGAACGAAACTACTATGTCACCGATTTGGAAGCACTAGCGGTCGTGTTTGCAGTGCGGAAGTTCCACATCTTCATATACGGGTTACCGGACAGTGGTATATATCGACTACCTCCCACCAACTGCACTGTTCAAGCGGACAAATGTATCAGCGCGCGTCCTCAGATGGTCATTAGAGATACAGAGATACAATCTTAACATGCAGTACGTGAAAGGAAAAGCGAATATCGTAGCCGATGCTCTGAGTAGAGAAGGCGCATGGAAAGAGGACGACGTACTGAGAGGTTGTGAAGAAGCTGTGGTGAACACAGTGACGATGGAGAACGAGTCTAAGTGGTTGAAAGAGCTGAAGCAGGATGAAGAATGGAGCTCAGTGATTGAAATGCTGGAAGAAGGGAAACTAGAAGAATATGTCAGGATTATTGGAATGTCGCAACCAGTGCGTATAGCGGACTTTGTCATACGGGAAGGAGAATTAATGATGTTTACAAAAGAAGGGAAGCAGGTATACGTTGTGCCCAAAAGTTTCCGGAAAGAAGTGTTCCGAGAAGCCCACGAAGGAGCTTTGGCAGGACACTTTGGAGCCCAGAAGATTTTCAATCAGCTCAGAAGAAGAGTTTTCTGGCCAGGAATGGCAAAGGATGTACAAAAGTGGACAAAGGAATGTCAGAAATGTTTCGTGGAAAACGCCGGTAGAAAGGCTGTACCACCACTCAAACCGATAGTCACAACAAAACCATATGAGATTATTGGAGTAGATATACTGGAGTTAGGGCAAACAACAAGCGGAATCAGCTATGCAGTTACTGTCATCGATCACTTCTCCAAATATGCAGCAGCTTACCCAATCCCGGACAAGAAAGTGGACACCGTCGCAAAAGTGATCTTTGGAAGGTGGATAGCGGGTGGATGCCGCTGGCCAAAATCAATTCTGTCTGATCGCGGAGGCAAGTTTGAAAACAAAGTCATGGACGAGATAGCGAAAATCACAGGATTGAAACAGCTCTTTACAAAGGGGTATAACCCGAGAGAGAATGGAATCACGGAGAGACTGAATGGTACTATCGTGACCATGCTGCGGAAGTCGATAAGCGTGCCCACAGAATGGGATGTAAGGTTGCCATTCTGCATGATGGCGTACAACATGATTCCGCACAACTTCACAGGAGAGAGCCCGTATTTCATACTGCACGGGGCGGATCCATTCTTTCTACAAACATAATTCCGCCGTAAACCAGTGTGTACGAAGAACGCGGCAGCGAGCAGTATAAGACAGGACTATTGCAAGCAATTGGAGAGGTTTAACAGCGGGTAAGATCCTACAATGAGCGCAAGCGCACGCGAACGAGAATGAAAATTGCGTACGACAAGCGGAATGCAATAGGAAAAGCCAAATACCCAAAAGTAGGAGAACGGGTTACATGAAATGTCCGGCAGAGAGCGGAAGGACTATGCACCCTAAGTTAACTTGTGATTGGGCAGGCCCTTTCAGAGTTTTAGAGACCAGTAAAAATTCCGCCTTGATAACTAGAATCGGGGAAACGCAGACCCCATGAGGGTTCAGTTTGACATGTTAAGGGTGGTACTAGTGGAAATTATAGACGATCGTACTGACACAGTAACCTCTAGAGGAAAAAGAGGGAGAAAACTAAACACTAAGATAACTTGTTCTAAAACATTCTTATGTTTCAGAGATGCGTATATCAATGAAGAATCGCAGCCGGGCCACCTACTTTACGAGTGCTTGGATGGCTGTTTGATGAATTCGCATTTGAACGAGATAGCGGAGTGAAATTCCCCGGCGCATTTGGAAGAGAGCCCGTTGGCACAGTATGGAAGGCCTGAACGGCCATTAGCATATTTGGACGCAGTGACATGGATCTTGAAGAGAAGATAAGGGGCTGTACCGTGAAGGAGCAATTTGTCTCGAGGCGAAGTCGTTGGAAAAGGCTCTACTTCTTGCTTTTGATAAATGCACGACTTGGACGGAATTCATATGCAGTAAGAGCGGTATCAAGAAACATGCACCTGTAAGAAGCTATAACGTCCAAAAGATGTACGACGAGGCGCTAAAAGCAGTTAAACTAGAAATGGCTTTGACTGAGAAGAGTCAGAGGCTAAAGAAACAAGTTCCAGTCGCATTCCTAGCGCCCAGATGCGCAGCACTACTAGAGAAAGATAGGCTGAGGTTCGGAGCTACGAAAGTAATCGTGCATTTCAGCCAACTGAGAGAAAACCTCGAAAAGCTGAAGAGTTGCCGCGTTTGGATTATTGTATGGCCACTAGAAGTCAGGAAAGAAGACGAAGCCATCACGGGAGCTGTAGTAGCCTGCAGGAAATATCTAGAAGAAGGAGGGCAGATAGTATCGGTTTGGCCGCCGATAGTCAGTAGCAATGCCCATATATGGAAAGTCATGATAGAATTGCGGTCACTCCTGGACACAACATTGAAAACTTATGCAGGCCCGGATCAGCTCATTACGTTACAACTGCGAAAATTGAAGGTGAAAAGATAATGGTGGAAGCCGGTTCACCAGAATGCAGTTTTCAATTTTATTCGACTTATCGTGGAGTGGCATATGCAAGATACTTATACGACGTCATCAGGAGAAGGGCACCAGGAGCAGAACTGCAGGAACTCTCACCACCGCCGCCGAGGACGCCGGCTCCCCGGAGGGGAGGAATGTTGGAGCGCCTTGATCGCGGAGATCGTGACTTTGGCGGGAAAAGGGCCCGATTTGACCCTCTCAGCAGGGTATAAATACCGGTGGATAGGGGACAGCAGGCAGAGCGTGAAGAGAGGCTCCAGGGAGTTTAAAAGAGCCGTCGAAGAGAGGCGGACTTCCCCCCTTAGATAGAGAAAAGCTAGAATACCCTGCTAAGCGGGTCAAACCGGGTCAGAAGGACCCGTATTCGTTGTTGAGTCTTGAAGTTGTTCAAGTTGTTCGAGTTATTGTTGTTCATTGTTGCCACAGAGATAAATATCTTTATTCTAACCGTGTCCTTATTGATCGATCCGGTTCAAACCGTCAATACCACTAGACAACCCCCGTTACAGGTCTCATTTTTAAAGACGAAGAAAATTGATCGTGTCTTTGGTTTGTTCATTTTTTCCACTTCCGTGGACATACTTTGCAAAAAACATTCAGCAATTTTTTCGGAAAATTTGAAATAGTATATGCGCTACAGTGCGTTTATCTGACAGCAATCCAATCCAAGATGCCATTATTGTCAGACCAACTAACTGACAATGAGACTATGGAAGATGCTAATTTTCACGCTGCTCACCGGGTTGATTCACTCCAGCATCATTCCGATCATTTAAAATTTTATCAGCTCGAGACATCGTTTCGATGTGAGAATCTGGTTAATATCATATCCTGCAATTTGTATCAAACGAATTACGTTTTATAATCGTCTTTTTCTTCTCTGCCTTCTTCCCGTGACTTTGCTTCGGCACCATCGAGAGCACAGAGCCCTTTTTCATCAGTTTGGACCGGTTTTGTAGTAGGATTAGGGGCAAGTGCTTAACATCAACTAGAACAGGTCAAAACTACGCTGTAATCCTAAGTAAGCGCTTGGTTGCCCACTTATTTCAAAAAATAGGGATTTTTTTCGAATGAGAGAGGATAGGGGAGATGAGAGATTTCGTCTGTGATCGTGTGTGGCAACGCTCTACAGACTGTAGATTTTGACTTTCAATTATTTTGTTACCCTTTTCTCTTTTCACCTTTCCATCAAACTATACTTTTATCGGTTCAATTATCAAACTGTTTTGCCTTCTTCTCTAAGAAGTGTCTAGTTGACAGCCAAGAAGTTACCCAAGTATGCAAATGTTTCATAGCACGTGAGAACAAGTGATTTTGCAAAAGTAAGTAAAAAAATGTGACTAGTTTTTTTTTTGAGAAACTGGTGTGCCAACAGCTATGCTTACTTGCGGATAGTTTTAATTATTATAAATGGACTAGAGATATGAAAGGCTTCGGGGTGGGAGGGGCTTGAAGTAGGCCTTACAATTTGGAATGCGAAGAGCATACATATCGAGTTCTCATATTCTCTGCTTTTTCCCTCTCGTTCGTCCGATTAGCGCTTTCTCCTTTTTGAAGCAATATATCCTTTCTTCATTTAAAAACTTGTATGCTGTTCTTGTGCAAAAGCCTTCGCAGTTTACTGAGGGAATACAATTTTTTACATGCTTTGTCTCATTCCTTTCGAATCTCATGTTCTTATAGGTGTTAACAGTAGGATACAGATAATGCACTGTTTATCGCTTTCAAAGAAACTGATTTAACGCAAAGTATAACCTCCTCATATGGTTTCATTCATTTCAGAATCAAAACATAGGTTTTCCGACTATGATAATTTTACTGCGAGATTTTCTCCTTCTGTTTGCTCTCTTCCTACCATGCCTCAGTGTATAGAACAAAGTGACATTTTTGGCACTGGTATTGATGTTGATGAGTATTCTCGTCAATACTTTCATCTGTTTTCATTGCTCGACTGTCAGGTGCTTTTTTATGAGCCTGAATCAACAAATGATTACACTTTTCTGGTGCATAAATAAAAAAAGAGTCATAGAACGTGATTTACATTTTCGAAGCATCCTCAAGAGTCGAAATCTTCTCTGCTTTTTCTCCCTCTATGGCAATCACAAGTTTGGTGTCTGAGCTTTGCTTTTCAACGTTTCTAGTCATCGAACTCTCAAAATAGTATTGCTATCGAAAGCAATTTTTGAGCTGGGTTGGTGAATGAACCTCAGCTTCAATCGATTGTCACATGGTCTTTATAATAAGTTATTCCCCTTCCATTTCCACAAACTGAATAACCCGTACATTACTGAATTTTACAGCGTTGTATATCACAGTGAAGTGTAGGCATTATGATTGCAAATTAAGTATCAAATATTAGTGAATGGTTTTTGCAAACGCCATTAATTGTTGATACGATAACCGTTCACACAACGGCAAAATTTCCGTAAATATCGAAATGTCAAGAATTTTTATAAATTTTGCACGTTGTGAACGGTATTATATCACGAATGTCACAAATAGATGGAACTTTTCGACTGTAATCTACGATCGCTTGCTCGGTAACTTGGTCTCACAAAACATAAAATTCTTGATCTTAGAAACGAGTAGTTTGAGATGTGTTTTATGAAAAACATCCTCGAGAACTTTGCTACACCTTGACGTAGAAAGGGCTAAAAGTGGGAGAAGATTTAATCATTGGCGATTACAGTGGAGCGAATACACCTTGACAATGTTTTTGAAAAAACACAGCAAAATGTTTGAATTCAGTTTGGTCTCATTTTCAAGTGTTGATGAAAAATGATCATGACTTTGAAGTCCCATTATTTCTTCCACCATGAAAACTGCTGCATGAAGTACAGTGTTTGTTGTTGAAAAAGTAAAAATGGCTTACAGGTCACATGGTGTGGGTGTATGTCAAGAGGCGCGATTTTTATTGCCAGATGGACACCAAATAGCTCATATTAAGAGATTTATGACATTCTAAAAGTATTTAAATTTTAGAAGGAGAGATATTAGATAGTTGCATAAAATGCTTAATCTTGCTGCCTTGGAATCGCAAAACAGCAATCTTGAAAGTCAAAAACCCATGAAAATGCATTTAAGAACAAATTCGTAAATATTTCGGTCCGTTTTCCAGCAAAAGCCGCCAAACTCAGCAAGTGGTAACCTCAGACAGAGAGTAAGCCAATGCATTTATCTGGCGCTTTTTGAAGAGTCGCATAACACTAAACTAGAGTTTAGAGCTGGTGACAGCGGTTCAAATCGCGCCTCTTGACCGTCTCCCACATGGTGTTTATCTAACTGCAGTCTAGCCCAAATGAACACCATGGATTGAGATTGGCAATGCCAAATTTTACGATATCCATGACTCTGATTCATTCCGGCATCATTCCAATCGCATAAATTGTATCAACACAAGACTTTGCTTCAACATGAGAATGAGGTTAATATTAACTTTCGTGATTTGTACCAATATTATGTTTGATCCTCGTCTTTTTCTTTTCTTGCCTTTCTTTCCGTGACTTTAATTCGACACCATCAGTAAGCCAAAGCCCTTTTTTCAGGCTTGACGGGTTTGTAGTAGGATTAGGCCAAGGGCTCGACAATAACTAAAGCGGGTCAAAACTACGCTGTAACCCTAACTAAGCCCTGTGGGCCTAATTGCTTGAAAAAATATGAGTTTTTTTTTAGTTTGACAGAGGGGGGGATAGGGGCGTCTTTGATCGTCTGTGATAACGCACTACAGACTGCAGCCTTGTTCGCACCAGTTTTGTTACTATTTTCTGATTTCATCCTTTCAGCAAATTATGATTACACTGCACCACATTTATTAAGATTTTTTCATCTTCTTCTGATAGAAATCATTAGCAGCTAATATTTGCGCAACATGTAAAATAATACAATGTACGGGAGTACGACTAGTGCTCGCAAAAATTTGGTGTGAAACAAAACGTGAAAAACCTATTTATAATATTAGGTTGTCCCGAAGTTTTGTCGGTTTTTTCAAACCGCTATAAAACTATGCACAATGAAGGTCTGCCTGAGTTTCACCATGCATTCGATGCAGCTTTTCCTTCTCTTTCTTAAGGTTACATTTTCTAGCAATAATCCTGTATTGTTTTTGTTATTTGTTACAATTCTTCACCCGTCATTTTTATCTGCCCAAAATTAGGCTAATTTTTAAAAATTTCATCCCAATGTTCCGGAGGTGGTTAAGTATGGCGCAAATAGAAGAATTCTCGGTACAACGCGATTTTTTCGGATTCTCTTAAAATGCTATTTTTAGCTTCACAAATTTATTTTTTTCGGAGGCCTCGATTTCTGGCAAAACCATGGAACACCAACTGCGGTAAAAACATGAAAGCTTTCGGAATTTTTGCGAATTGAAACTTGATTGCCAATAAACAATAATTATGCAACATAACCAAGTTTGATTTGCTTTGCAAAATCAGCTTTTTGGAATTTTCGGCAACTTTACGTGATAGACGTAATCAAAAAACCGCAGTTTTTCTTAAATAAATAATTATAACGGACTTGATGAACGGGATCCATGTAATCTAAAGTAAGAACAATGTAGCCAAAGATTTACTCTACGTAACAGTTACTAGCGCTCTTCGGAAACATTTGTATAAAAATTTTTAAAATACAGGAAAGATTTGGCATTAATGCTGAACTGCTTATAAAGCCATGGCGATAATGTTGCAAAGACAGGGTAGATCAGAGAGCAAATATAGCAGTGAGAAAGAGTATAAAAATCAGAATTAATTGATGCCTAGATCGTCCATGAATTGGTGTTCTTTGGGTTTTAGTGAGCGATGAAAAAAACCGACAAAACTTTCGGGACAACCTAATAAGATGTGTGACATAAGCTATGCTCTCAAATTTGCAGGAAATATCATAACTTCTTTGTGAATATGTGGATATGGCAAACAAGAGGTGTCAGGATCTGAGGGGTTTGAAGGCCTTACTTTAAAATGCGAAGAGCTACTGCTTTCTCCTACTCGGAGTATTATATCCTATTTTTTGAAAATACTGATTGTAATGCAATTTTTGCAAGCTCTTACTATTCTCTGGGAAAACAATTTTATGCATGCTTTGCATTTTTCACTTTGATTCTCATGCTCTTCATTGCTGTCGGAATTAAGATGCTTGGACAGTTGAATTGTTTGTCGCTTTGGAAAAAAGTAGTCAATCTTTGAGCAAATTATAACTCATTTAGGCCCCGGGCAGACTTCACGCGATTTGATTGTCGCGACTGAATCGCGACGAGACAAATGTTACAACATCATTCCATGCCGATTAATTTGCCATTCGGTTGTGATACTTTTCCAGCCCGAAATTTTTGAATGCAAAATGAAAATGAATGGAAATGTCGGCGATTGAGTCGCGACGATCAAATCGCGTGAAGTCTGTCTGAGGCCTTACATGATATAGGTAATCCATTTCCACACTACACATTTTTCCATGAACTGAAAATTTTGTTGGTGGGATATTATCCTCTCCTTTCTATCTTCTCTCTTCCTATAATTTGCATCACACTCAGTTCGATATAACAGATGGCTTTTTTGACCTGTCATGTTGATCAGAATTTTTCAAAGTAAAACTCCGATCTGTTTTTCTTCTATCAGGCTCTTCCTTAACTCAAATGCTTTGAACTTGTGATAACAAATGTTTACAGTCCTGTATTTGTAAAAAGAAGAGTCATAACACAGCATTTTATACGTTTCAATCTATGATGGAGATTCTATGTCTGAAGGATAATGTCGACAGAAAGAGTATGAGAAATAGATAAAAGCAACGATGTCCCCAAGTTTGTAAACAAATTTTGAAGCTACTTAAATCAAGACATCTTATTTTCATTACTTACCCACTGTTATTATTTCTACGTACACAAGAAGTATTATCGTTTTTCTCTATTTACAGTATAGAAACTAGATAGAAACAAAAGACAACCAAATTGCTATAGCAGTTCGTTTTTCTCATAGACTTATGTTTTTCAAAGTGGCTGAATCCATTTGCTCATGTGCTTGCTCCGACGATTGCCTTTTGCTTTCGGTTCAGATATCAAACGGATTAGAGTCACTTAACAAACTTTTCGCAAAAGCTGATTGTGCTCTTAAAATTGTTGTCTAAAAAGGGAATTGGTTGGTTGTAAAATGCATATTTGATACTCACCTATTGAATTTTCGAACCACACAGCTCACCATGAAACTCAGATAATCAAAATATTGGTTTTCAAGGGTTACTAATATGAGGACGTGAAACTGCATACGTATATGTAAAAAATTTTAAATAAAGGATAGGTGATGAAGATTGGATGCTACATTCGTACAAGGAAATTTTGCGAATTAACAACTACTCGGAAAAAGCAAGATGTCAAGTGAAATAAATATTGACCAACCCAACATGTTCTAGAAATTTTGCTGATAAAACTTGAAATGACATTTTGCGCTTCAATGCCTGAAGCAAAAGATGTAATTCTGTTCAAAAGCATTTCATTCGCATCTATTTGCTGAACAAGAACAAATGAAATAAAACGAGAGCGATCGTAAACGTTATGCCGCGGTGCTGATTTACTTCATCATTTTTCGCATTTCTGTAAGGTTTTATCAAAGAGGGGCGTCAAAGTGGAATTCGTATTATTGCTGCATTTTCATGTTTTGGTCGAAGTGTACCATGTTCCAGTTCCACTGATAGTCTGATGCTGCTCCCTCATTTTCCATAAACGCCTCATTTTCGACACTCTCTTTACAATAGGAACCGATTTTTCTCTCAAACCTTGAAACGATGTAAAAAATGATGAAAGGAATGAGTCAAAATAACCTATTATCCTGGCTTATTTTTCTAAATTTTGATGTGATCTTTGTCGAAAAGAAGAAGGTTTTTAGAAAAAGAGGATGTAAAGGTGAGTGGATCGCTTAGTTTTGGAGAATGCTGGTAGTTAGAATTTTTGCTCCGATATTTGTCGGCAGTTCTAAATTTTGCTAGCTTTTAAGTCATCCCACCATTGTGTTTATTCAAGTATTTTTTCCTCAAATTTTACAAATTATGTCCCAGTAGACCGCAGCAGAGCCAACTAATAATACACATGGTTTGAAATAATCCGTTATTTGAATGTTGATACCATGGACATAACACAAAATAAGACTTACTTATTGTTAGAAAACTGGAAATAAGAGCTTTCAAATAAATCAAGTAAGGTCAGCAAGGGTTTCTCCTTCTAAAGTAACTGTTTACGACGTACAAAAAAGGTAGAATTTTGAAACAAACAAGTACGTTATAATTAACATTCGCAATTCGCTCGGATGGATAAAATAACGCATACACTTTTTTGAATATCCAAGAAAATGTTCTAGCAGAGTATCTAGTCTATAATCAGAGCCTAGCATGCGTTGGTTTGGAGCACTTATGAAAATGAAGTTCCCACGAATTTGACCTTTAGTCCGCACAACAATACAATAACAGACATATTTTAAGATGTTTGACCAATCTGCTATTGAATTCGGTCCCATCTGTGTTAGTATGTAGAGACCGTATACGTAGCCTACAACTTGGCAATGCATTTGTTGCAACATAATTCAAAGGACGCCTTGACAAGGATGTTATTGGAGCGCAATATCTATCAATGCGTTGATCCCAGGCCATCTATGCCGAGCCCTGTTTGGAACCCTACTCAGCTTGAGTGAGTGTAGAATAGCTCAACAAATGAGCAGTGGTCTAATTCTTGAGCTTTTAGCTTCTAGGGTTTTCAACCATGATGCCTTACGCTTTCGCGTTGCTGCTGTACTATAGTGCTGGCCAAAATTATAGGTCCACTCTAAAAAATGCCATAACTCACTCTGAATGTTGTGAATGAAATTTTCCAAAATTTGGTAGAGACGTGTGTTTACCAGCCTACTATCAGCCTTCAAAACGGTTCTCGTTTTCGTTTGATTATTCAAGAAAAAATTAGAAATTTTGAAAAAAGCAGGCCTGAAGGCTGGCCAAAATTATAGGTCCACCTGGAGTTTTTACTGATTAAAGCACTTCTTGGCTCCCAAATTTTTTTAGGTAGGCACACATCCAAAAACTTTAAACAGCTGCTTTAGTCAAGCTGTGTCATACCTCCAAAAAGAACTGATTATCTGCTTTTTTGCCTTGAAGATGCACTCACATGTATTTCGCTCCACAAACCTACGTTGAGTAGGAAATTCTGCAGTTTCTCAGCTGGATCGGAAGGGACGGGGTTTCATCTATCTTCTGGATGCTTTTTGACGTGAGCATTGAGGAAAAAATCCGACTTTTTGCTGCTGAAGCAAATCTGACATCGACTCGATCAGGAGAGTAAGCCTCAGTTTCTGCCCTAAAACCCTTTATGCATTGTCATTATAACCTCAAGATATTGTAGAAGCATTTTTTACACAAGAATAAAGCTGTTCGCCATACTCGCAAGTGTCCACAAAACTGCCTGCTTCTTTTTCGAAACATGAGTTGTGTGTGCAACGTAATGATAGTGTTACGCAGATCCAAATAACTTGCCAAGTGCTACCTCATTAAATTTTTGGCAGTAATTATTTTCTAGATAGTGGATACAGCTTGTAGTGTATGTTAGCACATGATTCTTCTGAAAATTTTGGTCGGAGCCACAAGTAGCTCTGGTGCTTGTCGTAATCAGTTTCTGCAGAGTGATTTCAGTAATTATACTCGAATGCTAGGATCTCTAGAAAATTGTAACCATGGAATACGGACTCCCCTACGTAGAAACAATACCTTTACTTTACTTAATGCTCCTGTGGACATTGTAAAAGAAGTTTGAAGGCAGAAATTTGAGCTCAGCATTGCAGTATTGTCAATGTCGGATTTGCTTTAACAACAACAAGTCGGATTTTTTCCTCGATGTCCACGTCAAAAAGCATCCAGAAGATAGATGAAACCCCGTCCCTTCCGATCCAGCTGAGAAACTGCAGAATTTCTTACTCAACGCAGGTTTGTGGAGCGAAATACATGTGAGTGCATCTTCAAGGCAAAAAAGCAGATAATCAGTTCTTTTTGGAGGTATGACACAGCTTGACTAAAGCAGCTGTTTAACGTTTTTGGATGTGTACCTACCTAAAGAAATTCGGGAGCTGAGAATTGCTTTAATCAGTAAAAACTTTAGGTAGACCTATAATTTTGGCCAGCCTTCAAGCCTGTTTTTTCAAAATTTCTAATTTTTTCTTGACTAATCGAACGAAAACGAGAACCGTTTTGAAGACTGATAGTAGGATGGTAAACACACGTCTCTACCAAATTTTGGAAAATTTCATTCACAACAGAGTGAGTTATGGCATTTTCTAGAGTGGACCTATAATTTTGGCCAGCATTGTGTATGCAAAGATAACATAAACTTGTTTATACATAAAGACCGAGTGAAACAGAAGTCACGTAAAGAACTTATGCATAAGTGCGTGAACTCAGGCCTTTGTGTATATCCACATGGCAGTGATCAAGGTCTTCTCAAGGAATTTAGGGCGCACAGTCGACATTCCGTACCTCTGCAGCTATTCATGCACTACAATGTAAAATTACACATTCTGAATTTCCGTACACAAAAACTTACGTCAAAACTACGTTCTTCTCTAGTAAGACCTCGGCTAGGAAAACCTCCGCTACCTCCTCTTCCCTCCACTAACATGACCACGAAGGCCAGCATTAGAACTAAGAGCGGTTTTACAGGAAGCATCGCTAAGTAAGTTATTTACAGATTATGATAACTACTTGATAAATTCAAGAATAGTTAAGAGTGTATGCGTTAGCATTTTACTGTGTACAATTAAGACAGTCTAGATGTAGACTTTGACCATTGAGGAAGAGACTGGCATCTTGTGGATGAAAGCACTTATGTTCGAAGCCGTCAGAGATCACAGCACGATTATGTGTAAAATGCCTAGCATTAGGATTTGCATGCATAGCAATTTTTGAAAATTTAGAAATAGAAACAAGCTTTTGGAAATAAGCTCTGTGACAAGTTCAGAATCGTTTTCTAGAGCGCGGTAGCTGTATATAACGTTTTCCATTTCATGTTTTGAGTAAGGACCGACGACTGACGTGGCTTTTGCAAAAGCGGCATTTTATTGTTAAATCAACATAACAAAACTCTCTACTCTGAATAACTGCTTTTGTCTAACGGACACATTCATTGCAACTGCTATGGCATCGCATACATTTACACCACTCGTGGTCATATGTGCAGTTGCACTTGCACAACTAATGGCTGCTTGATCATTATTTGGCTGCAAGATTATCAATACTGTGATTTGTGTAGTCCTAGCTTGTTTACAATTTCCCAAATGTTAGAAAGCAGTGAAGTCAGCAATTGATGGCCAGTATTGGATGAATTACATTCAACCTAAGTGCTAGTAATAAACAAGTTACAGCATATTGCATGCGAACAATTATATTAGGTTGTCCCAAAAATAAATCGTTTTTCAAATAATTCAAAAAATTTTCAATATGCTTAGGGTGTCATTCGATAGAGCAAATGAAGCTCTACAAAATGACCGCCAAGGATTCGCCTAGGTGCATTCTATGTAATGTTTGAAGACACAATCGAAAAAATTGACACCTGAAAATAGGATTACGAAAAAAAACCTACGGATCTCCAACTTGGTCATTATACTGTAGACACATAGTAATACTCAAATTTGCTTTTACTGAATTCCTTCCGCGCATAGAAAGCGAAAATAAGATAATCCAAAAATGGCAAACTCTGCCCCAGCCTCTCCCACACATGCCATTTACTACAATCCCCTTGAAGGCAGCGTCCACCCAGAATTTGGCCCCCATGTTTTCGTCATCCTGGGGCCTTTCGGTGGCTCTGATTACAGTTCCGAACTTGATTCAACTTGATTAAAAAGATTCAAAATTCAAAAATTCACAAAAAAACCGATTCCTAAGGAACCTGTGTCGAGGGCGCGGACGAGTTTCGATTCGCTCGTTCCGTCGGCTGGCCAGCGAGGAGCAGCTGCAACTGCATGATAGATTGCAATTGCAACTGCAACTCAAGCGTACAGTTGTTTTCAATACGTATTGGTTTTTTCTACCGTATGCCTTCCAGCCTCAACATGACGTGGATTGGTGTGGATTGGTGGGGATCGGTATGGATTGGTATGGATTGGTGAGGCGCCGCATCGCTTCGGGTTTGCGCCGCGTTGCTTTTCTCGGCGGCGCCGCACCAATCCACACCAATTCCCACCAATCCACGTCATGTTGAGGCTGGAAGGCATACGGTAGAAAAAACCAATACGTATTGAAAACGGCTGTATGCTGTCGTGGATTCGTCATTCGAAGGAGGCGAACCGCAAAAAGCAACTGCACTGTTGCAACTGCAACTGCAGCGCCCTCTTACTGCCATGTCAATACTTGTTGGGAGGCAGTCCCTGGCTGGGCGAAGTCTAACATCAGACTCCGCCCAGCCAGGGAGTTCCAGGCTTTTCTGAGGCCTACATTTAGGATTGACACTGAACGGAGCGGGTTGGACTTAGCCTGGACACTGCCTTTGAAGGCAGCGTCCGGGCAAAATTTCGCTTCTCATGGTTCTGCCATTATGAAGCCTTTCCATGGACCTGCTTACAATGGTGAAATCCAAATTGTCTGATACCTTCAAAAAATCCATTTCCTGAGGACCCCGTTTTGAGAGTGCGGACGAGTTTTGAATTGTTCATCCCCAGCTTCCCAGCAGGAGGAGCTGCAACTGCGTTCGTCCTCAGGGGCGGATTGTGATACGAAGGGGCGGCTTGTGATACGTATCACAGGCCCGTATCTCCTTTTGAAGGCC
>CATQJL010000223.1:71616045-71760832 GCA_958299035.1 Cylicocyclus nassatus | reverse complement strand
AGGATAAGTGGAACTTTTGTCCGAGCTGCCTTCCGAAAATTGGATAAGCGACCCAAAAACGGATTTTCACCCGGTTCAAGGCTCAGATTTGTTCTGCGTGTCGAAAAGGCCTAAATTATGCATGAAGGTGGAAGTGCAAAATCTACCAGGACACTGGGACACTGCCCTCAGGTGTCCATAGTTTTGCTTCTGTACCTTTGCTGTCGGAGACAATGTTTAATTCAAGGAAACCACAATATTGTCGCCCGTAGGTGGTCGGCGGGTGCTCGCCATAATTGTCTGAGATGGTACTCAGGGCCCTTTTCACTGTCGATACTAGGACAGACAACATACTTTGGTGTGCATTTCTCCGACATTTAATCATATCTCTTCTCTTTTTGAATCTCCAGATTTCTGAAAGACAAAAAAAAAAACTAACCTACTACACTAAATGCGAAATCTCTCTTACAACGTACGTTCAACAGCAGTTGTATAACCAAAAATGTTTCATGTTTTGTGTCGCCGTATCAAATAAAGCGAGTCTACCAAGTATGGCTTGTTCTATTCATTATATAAGAACTCCATAAATGGAGTTAGTTTCAACCACATTTGCAGTTGTGGGATATGTAGAAAGTAATGGTACTGCGAATTACATAGGACTATTTTATTGAGCGTAAAGAATTGTTCAGCGAATCGAAAATGCGAGAATGCCCTTAAAAGACGATACTCATAGCAGGTATGCCATTATTGCCGAGGCATGATCTGGACAAAGCTTTAGTGCTTCATTGTTACAAAATACTGGTATCTACACCCAACTACTGACTATTCAGAGCTGGTCTTCTCATGCTTGATCAACCTTTAATAGATGAAAACGATGAAAGCAGTTTTATTGGTTTTTCCCATAATTGAAATTATTTGTTCATAAGATCTTGAATATCAATCTCTCACGAGGAATGCACTTATCGAAGCAAGAGCGGTAATCAGTTCGAAGGTGCTTGTAGAAGTTGTGTCCAAATTTATTCGCAGGCGCAGCTCTTTTTCACAGAGCTGATCTTCGTTTGCTGTTTGGGTACATCTATTTAATAGCCAATAATTCTCTTCTTTTTATGTTTTTGGTGAAGTTCAGCTACTATAAGCTTGCTAACCAAATAACATTAGATTTACAATAAGAAAAGCCTAAAATCAGTTAGGATGATCCAACAGCTAAAACCATACTGAACTAGCTGTTGATGCAAAAATCTGGAGGCTTCGGATCCTTTGTTATGGATGTTCAGAATAAGCTGATCTCAGAAGTGAATGTGTAATAGTTTTCTTGTAAGGCTGCGTAATTAATTTTGAAGGCTGTATAGGTGCTCATATAAAATCAGTCGACTCGGTGCTGAAAAGGCTTTTTCCTGTAGATTTTAACAGCGTGTAACGTGAGGGCCTTCAAAGCTCTCACCGTAATTGCCTAGCAAAGATGAGGTAAGTGTTCTGTTTTACATTTTCGTACTGTAAGAGTTATATGAAGTTATCACCTTAGTCCTGTTGGTAAAAAATCGGCGGAAGACATTGGGAAAAGGGATTGTCGACCATCAAAGTGGGAATATGTTTTAAGATTTTGTACAATTTCGCAAAGGGAGATGGCACGTCGAAGCACTATAAACTTTGCATAACTGAGCTAGATATACGGTACTCATTGTAATAGAGTCGTTGCTTTCACCGCAGATTCTTGACCAGAATGGTAGTACAATACGAGGCATTAAACGTATTACTTGTAGGAAAACACCAACTTTTCAAAGTGGCGGTCAAGGGACAAGTGACAGTATTGATAGAGCATGTAATGGGCAACTGAGTCATTGGAATTTCGATAAAAATGTGCGCTGAAAAGAAAATGTACATTCTCTACTGAAGCCCGAAGCCTTTGGGCTCGTAAGGGGTACCTCGAGGCCGCTCCTCGCAATACCCCTTATGAGTTAAAGATCCTTTTGGGGAAGTCGGAAGGACAGATGGAGATCTCGTATTAACCTGCCAACAGAAGTGGGTGAAACACTCACTTTCTATAGGTGATCTATGGTGAAATAGCTCTAAACATTCCATACTTTCAACATTTCTGTATTGACTGAGTACATAGTCATTTAGACAAATCAAGCACGGTTTCAAGCTCACAATTTTTATTTCATAGTACAAAGAAAACCTGGAACAAAGATTCACCCAACACTTCTCATGAAAGGCAGTCTCAGGGCAGATTTGGGAGCGCCTAGTTCCAGTGTTTACCAAAGCGGGCTCCTCATGCAAGCCATATCGCGACGGCTAGTGCAAAATACATACTGCTTCTGGAGCGAGACTACAGCTTCAGAAGTTAAACAGAGGCGCCCCTTAATTCACAATCGCCTTGCCGAAGCAGAAAGTTCCAGAGACGGCCTCTGCGACGCTGTCATTGGCTGCAGCAGTGTGTCCCAATGCGATCTCCTGCCGGTAAGGACGATAGTGAAGGGGGGCTGTTTACACTTCTGGAGGTGTTCGCTCCAGAAACGGTACTTTGCACGAGCAGATGGGCCATGGCTTGCATGGGAAGCCTGCTTTGGTAATGCGTTAAGAATAGGTGCTCCAAATCTGTCCGGACAATGCTCTTAACGTCTTCATATGAAAGTCGCTTTCAAAACGTTTTGCAACCATCCGCCAAAATGCGAAAACTTCGAGACTTTTGAGTATAATCAAAACAAAATGCTAAATGACAAGTGCAGAGTAAAAGGGCTACAAGTAGACCCCTCCAAGACTCTCAATGAGATGACTAAGGAAAAGAAAATTCAAATTTCGTGTTATTGATGGCAAACAGATCAAAAATGAAAATTTTTCAGTTCTTGACTCAGCGATATGCGGCAGTGATGTCATGAAATCGCAATCGAAAAAATGTTTTTTAGCTGCTTCAGCGGCGTCGGCGCGACCTTCCTTTGGAGTTCCTCCTTTGTCTGCCATTCCGCGAATTCTTTCTACCATTCTTCTTTCTACTTGGTCGTCGGCTACAGCTCCCTCTCCTTCCCCTGCATCTGCTTTTGTTCCTCTTGCTTCTCTCCTTGGCGGACCGCACAACCCTTACGGGCTTTGAAACTTCTCTCACTTCCTCTGCCTGGCTTGGATCAGAGACATTCTGCAATATTATTTAAATTATTCAGGCCTTCAAGTAACTCAGAAATCCTGGGTCAAAAAGCGTACGTACCTTGTTGGGGTCTGTACCAACCATGACGCCTTCACCAACGCTGCTATTGCCTTCACCACTGCTGATACTGCCTTCACCACTGCTGCTACTGCCTTCACCACTGCTGCTACTGCCTTCACCACTGCTGCTACTGCCTTCACCACTGCTGCTAACAGCCGCATCCTCTTTTTTTCCAGGATCAGTAACATTTTCGTGCGCTGCCGCGACTTCGGCCTTCCTGCCAGGTTCAAGTATGGTAATTAATTGACTTTCGGCTTCTTTGGCGACACATGTCACGAAGAGAAGGAGTATCAACTCTGACACTATCATCTTTCTGAAAAAAGTTCATTTTAAGAAGTTACAGAGAAACTATTGCGGATGTTCAAACCACGACTGAAGTTGTGACGTGTTGATTGATGAGTTTGATTTGAAGCATTTTCAACCATGTTTTAGCTTAACTTGATTCGCTTGCGATTTCACACAGGCGACTATGTTGTTACATATCTTCTCCGGCATAGAAAGTTTACAAATTTTTTGGTGGAGTTTGAGTTACCTACAGTGCGCGCCAGTATTAACGGCTCAATTTTGCTAGTGCCACAAAAAAGCTGCTAAGCGATTTGAACTTAAGTTCATGTTACACTATGCACCGACAAATCTCGATATATCACATTAGTAAATCCAAAGGTATGGAATGTGAAATGTCAAATTCAAGAAAATTAGACTGCTTGTTTAAAGCAAAAAAGTACAATTTTTCAAATATCATCATGTGCTCTGTGGGTGAATGAACTCACAGGGGAAGTGTTAGAAGTCTCAATGGGCTTTTGACATGAGAGAGATAGGAATCATCTAAAGCAGCTTGGAACGCTGATTAGAGAATAGCCTTCCTTAGCTGCAGAAAAATCTGGGCGGGAGTTATTGAAAATTTGCAAGAAACTTACAACGATGGAAATAGCCAAAACTATCATAGTCTCATAGTCCACGTATTTTGGTCTCAAACATGGATAAAACAGTTGATCGATGCTTTAGACATTTCTACTCTTTCTCCATTGTTATGCTTTAATGCTTAACAAGTACCCAAAGAATTTCCTAATCACATTGTTTTTTCAAACAATGTGAAATTGATGATTAAAATCCTCATAACTCCCAGGCTCGTTTTGCAGCTAAGAAAAGCTGATTTTGAGCCTTTCAGACTGCTTAAAATGCTTCAAATGCTTCAGATTCTGATTAATTTCATGTCAAAAGATTACTGCGATTCTGACACTTCCCTTGACAGACTTTCAGCTATCCATGATGTGATGAATTTGCAGCTTACGCCTCACTGTTATCACATACCGGTGAAAATAATTTGATAAAACTGTTGACTGTTTGTCACTCAAACTATAATTTTTGGGAATTTCTGCTCAGGAGCAGCAACTTTATGTTCAAAAATAATGTTGAGCTTGAAAAGATACAGAAGTCTTAGCACAAAAAGTTCTTTTTTGACAAGAGACAGAAAAGTGATTGAAAAGAATACTAATGCTTTTCGAGATGCTATTTAGCAAGCTTACGTTCAAAAGTGATCATTTTTGGCTCAAATTACCTACTCCGCTCAATGACACCGAAATAATGACTCGATCCATTTTATTTCTGCAATTTCGAGAGGGAACGGTTCTTGAAAAGAGACTGTTAAGTATTTGAAGAAGTACCTACGAGCGGTGTACCACTCCACCCAAAAAATATATTGAATTCTTGAATTTGTAAACATTTCAAAATTACCAACTCACGATAGCAATGGATTAAGGATAACCATTCTCTCGTTTAGAAATATTCTATTCGTTTGGCAGTCACAATTATGCAATAATATATAATATTGGCTCATATGTAAAGCAAACTTTTGAGTTCCAACATACTTTAACGTAACACGCGAAAAGTCTATAGAGATTCAGTTATAAAAGCAAAAGGTTTCTGAAAGGTGATTAATGTTACGCCTTTTTTAACGAGAAATTCTACCCTACCTCCCCCCCCCCCATCTCGCTCGAACAAAATTGTTACGTCGGCACTGACTTATATGTGCTTCAGTTCTTGAAATATAACGAATTCAACGTCCATGTCAAAAGTACGTAATGCTACCCAATAATATAAGAAATCTGTTCATAAAAAAATGTTAGTTACTTATGGATAATTATGTTCACATAATCGCGGGCAGTAGATCAACTACAGTTGTAGCAATGGAATGAGTCCAAAACTGCGTGATTTGCAGGATTCGCGAAATTCGCGGCTGCACGGGATTCGCGGAGACGGGGTCTCGGTTGAAAATCTTTGAAACCGGTTCATTGAAGAAAATATGATGGATTAGTACAAAAGTAAAAATTTGATATATGTTGAGAAATAGATGACTACTGAACTACAGCAAACAAACCTTTCTTCTTTATATGGGCTTCACGCGTTGTGATCATACGACGAACTGTGAACGAGCCAGAACTATTTCAAATAGTGCAGCGGTTTCACCACACTCTTTCCCGCATTTGCGTCATGGCTTGCTCTAATGTTTGGAATCCGACTGATCACTTGATTACATTTTAAATTATTTTCAATATGCACATATATGGATACGCGTGACAACTTGTGTACTAATAGAAATAGCGTATGAATAGCCAACTATGAGATTTGTAGGTCTCAGTACTCAAGAAATTAAGATGTAGCTCATATACAACCACCTATGATTTTGAAACAACTGCTTCTTATGTTTAGATAATTGTCAGAGTTGCTGTTTGTTGAATATAATGGGCGATTGAGAAGTGCATATTGCTACAGGCGCTTTCAAACTGAACCAATGTTCAATGTGCAGAACCTCAATGGAGTATAACACTAACAACAATGATTTTCTAGAAGCTTTTTATGAGTAAGGGTAAATCCGATGCAATGGCCCAGGCAGTATGACAAAAAGTAGAAATATTCTTCGATATTTTTCCAGACCTCTTTTGCGCTCTCTTCTAAGCCAGCCAGGACTCAAGATTTTGCTGGTTTTATGTGCGACTTTATTTTACTCTTATTCTTTAATTTCTCTGTGCATACAGTGCTGCAGTTAAATTTCAACATAAAGAGTTAATGGGTGTACCCATAGATCAAATGTGTAGCTCACACTCATACAACGGCAACATAGAGTTTCTGTAATAGTCGCTAAATCCACAAGATTTTCACTATTTCCCCCTTGATTTTTTAAGATATTGAATCTCAAAGCACCCACATTTTAAGCCTACAGCGCAGCACACCGTAAGCCACAAAGCCATCATAGAATCCTATCATTGTGTTGTACAACTAAAACGCTGTTTTTGTAGTACGGGGATAATGAACCATTTCTATTAGGCGGCCTGAAAATCCAATGTTCACTCGCAAGTCATAGCTCTTTGCAAGTAAGTCGAAATCGAAAGCAAAGACGCAATCCAATCCACACCTCTATACTCTGAGCAATACATCGCAAGGACTTGAACCGAGTCTCATTAGTAGGCATTCAATAAACTGAATTCGCCTCGGCACTCTATACAGGGTATCCAAAAAATGTATTTACGGTTTGATTGTAAATAACTCTCTTGTAATAAAGTGTTCCGAGAAGCTTTAAGCACCATTTTGTAGAGCGAGGCTAGACTTAGTTTTGCAGTATGGAGCGAATCATCGATCGAGCTTCATTACTGTAGGATTACGGTACGAACTTCCAGCATATGGAACCATTGTGAGATACACCGCCTAACAAATTTTTTTCAAAAAGTCTGAAAAATCGTGTATTAGGGTTTTCGCGCATGCTGATTCCACCTAATAACTTTTTACAAGTGTATTCGGCTTTTTTTTTTGACGGTGTGATCACATTTTCAACAAGTACTGGGAATTCAGCTGTTACGGCTCACCTGGGATAATTTTGGAAAGAAGCATTACAGTGAAGTGAAATTTTCGAATTCGAAATCAGCGACTTCCATTACCGTAGTATAAAAATTTAACCTTGTTCGGAGTCGTTCCGAGTCAGAATACAGCTTCCAATGGCCTAAAACCCTTGTCCGAAGTTCGCCATAATCCTACAGTAATGAAGAGCGATAGATGATTCGCTCCGTACTGTAAATCTAATTGCAAGAACCTCGCTCTACAAAATGATACCTAAAGCTTTTCGAAACACCTCATTACAAAAGAGTTATTTACAATCAAACAGTAGGTACATTTTTTGGGATACCCTGTAGAAAGTGTCGACGAGAATTCAGCTTATTAAATGCCTACCGATGAGACTCGGCTCAAACCCTTGGCGATGTAGTGTTTAGAGTGTAGAAGTGTATATTTGGATTACGTCTTTGCCTCTGTCTTCAAGCGGCTCCTTCATAATGTGGGACACCGCCCCTTCGTCGCAGGGATGTTAGCGCATAAGGTTGACTGCTTAATCGATATGATTAGTGAATTTTAGTCCAGGATCCATGGGTACATCCGAGTCCTTGGTGGTGGAGCAGATTTTCAAGTATTCTATCCAGTTTCTAAAAATCGATTTGTATAGCACGTGAAGCCCACGTCATATGTTCATCAACAAAGCTGTAGTGCTGTTTGTATGTTCGTTCTTCTGATGACACTGCTCTTTTTACCGCATCTGAATGACGAGTGCATTTTACCGCGAACTTTTACAACACAACATTCACAACAAACGAATTCTACTATGAATTGGAGTACAACTGGCGTGACTGAATGTACTTTCACTAGCTATTGCAAAGATCTGCCAGTTTTCACATCACACAGAAAGTTTGGGTGTAATGTTTGTTCCCACTCTTAATAATGGGCGGCATAACGTTATACTACAAGGTTCTCGCCGCTAAGCTCGCCGCCATAATCGGCACGCGCGCCAAGCTGGTTACGGTAGTCCGCACCCATTTTGCAGCGGTACGCGTGAGCAGTCACGCAAACGCCGCCTCGTCCACCCTCGCCGCGTCGACTAAGCGTCGCGTTGAAATTTGGTTTGATAAGAGATTGTCATTTCAACATTCCCTTGTTCTTATTTGCAAGTAAAAGAAACCTGAAACCAATTCAAGAAAAAGAGAAAAAGGAAAAGTTTTCCGTAATTTTACACCTTATCGCGGGGCGTCGTGACGTCGAGGGTGGACGAGGCGGCGTTCACGCGACTGCTCACGCGCACCGGTGCAGAATGGGTGCGGGACTACAGTAAACCAGCTTGGAGCGCGTGCCGACTATGGCTGGGAGCTTTGGCGGCGAGTGCCTTGAGTACAAAACACGTCCTCCTAAGAATAGGTTGGCAACCAAGCTTTGCAACTTTTTTACATAACATTTCTATTTTTTGAATAAGCATCGTCTCCCTGCGAGGTTCAACTTACAAGGGAAGGAAGATCGGTCGAAGTGGACTTTCGAAATGAGGTGTATAACGCCTTGTAGAGCTTGGAACGCTGATTCCAAATCTATTGCTAGCTGCTGCGTGCTTCTGGGTGTGGAGTTATGAAGGCTTTTGTGAGTGAAAATGTGAATGCAAAAATAAGGTAAAATCAGTCGTTTTCCTTTTCTTCAAATGAGGCGGCAGCGAATTGGTACACTTGAATCAAAAACACTTGTTGCACCGAGTGACACTACTATCAACTTAGCCCTATAAAAATGTTACGACTGATTTTAGCCTACTCTTGCCATAGGCCTTTCGGTGAAATAATTTCAAAAAAAATCTGAAAGTTTGTGTAGCAAGGCTTTTAGGCGTGCTAATTTCACTACATAACTTTTCAACCAGTTTTTCGAGCTTTTTTGATGGCCTATTCACATTTTCCACGAACATCGAAAAAATTGTTACCCTAGATCTAAAAGAACTTATGAAGAAAGCACTATACTGAAGTGCATTGTTCATATTTAGATTCAGCGACTTTGCTTAGCCCAGTTCAAGAGGTAACGGCTTATTTGGCTTTCCTTTGGCAAAATATCGCTTTCAATGGCTTAAAATCCTTCTCGAATTTTCTACCGTAATCCTACACTAATGAAGAGCGACTGATAATTTGCTCCATACCGCAAATCTAAGTTGAACTTCGCCCTTAAGCTTGGCAAAAGACATGTAACTAACAGGGTTATTAACGACCAACAGTGCGCGCATCTTTTTGGCACACCCTGCATATTCTGCTTTGAGTACGTTAGACTGCAAAATTTTTCATCTAATGTTTATAAGTTAAAGTTCAAGTTTTCATTGAAGATGGAAATTTTCCAGAATTTCGTTGTAAGTACGTATATATTATACATCAAGCTCAAAGCGTTGGAGTTCCACGTTTTCGCCTATATCAATACTCCTGTATTAGTCCTCCATTTAAGTAACGAAAACAAAGCGGGACACAGCAAGGAGCAGTACTGTAAAAACTTACTTCGAAGTAATTCATCGAAGAATAGAGTGTGTGTGCAGGAATACGGTAGATGCATAGTGGTGAAGTCTTGCTCGGAAATTCTGAAGGTTTACTTGGGGGTATCTCTACTGCTCTCTTTGAGAATGGTAAGCCAATTTTTGTCTGATCTCATGCTGTAAGAACATTTGTCTGTTGGTGCACCACCATATGACATGCCTGTTCAGTATATGTACGTTAATAACTTTCGAAAAAGTTATTTACAAGGGAAAGAAACGGGATTTTGAGAGTAATTCGTGACATCGGCGGTACGCATGGTGCATTCATACTCTTCTACCTCGAATGTTCCTCAGGAAACAATAACAATGCAAGCTCCTCCCTCAAGGGGTGGTGTTTATCGGTCTTCTATATAAGAAAGGGTTCCTGTACAAGTAACAGCCCGTACAGGCGCGTGCACTGGCGCCCGCGATACACGAAGCCAAGTTGTTGATCGAGCTCCTGTCTGTTTAGAGTTATGGTCCCATCTGACAAAGTTTGCCCATGTCAGGCACGGCAGTAGGGCAGCGGAGCCCGACCAGTATTGGGCTCCGCTGCTTGACTGCCGTGCTCGGCATTACCAAACTTGTCAGATCGGATCACATTGTAAAGTTTGACGAATCACGGGATTGGCACTCTCGCTTGTCCGGGCATTTGTTAGTAATGGCCCGAACAGCGACTGGGGGATTGATATGTACTGCCCCAGAGCTCTCCGAGCATTGTCAATGAATGCCGCAAAAATCTCATGGGGATGCTTTTTGCCAGAAACTCTAGAATCAGTCGTAAGCCGAAAAGTTCTAAACATTGTATCACCGTTGATATAAACACTATGTTAGTGCTACTCAAACCAATGGTATGACTTGAATGCACATAGGCTTATGCCACGAAATGTAGTAATTTGAAAAAGGAAGTCCAAGTTGGCTCATCACTGACATTAATTTAGTTTATTAGGTTGTCTCATAATTAATGCACGTTTTTATTTGCTTGCTTTAACAAAGCGACCAGACTGAACCCAACAAAGAGTAAGGGGTACTGTTCGATAGAGCAAAGCAAGCTCTACAAGATGGCACTCATGTCTTTGCGCCATGCTCGATCCACGGAGAGTTCGAACTCAAAATCTAAAGGTTTCCAAATGCCCAAAAAATCGAAAAAAAAAACAGATCTTCGTCCAAATAATTTCTACGGACCTCCCACTCGCTCACATCAATACTATCGATATCTGATATCCACATGTGCAATTGCCGTATCTTTTCCTTGACTAGAAACTGAGAAAACGAAATTTTTCGTGTTTTTCTAAAAGCAATGCTGAGCCGTTCCTGCATATGTAGTTCTATACTACAAGCTTAGGTAAGCATAACTGTAGGTTTTCAGCCCATTCCAAGCGGTAGTTTTCGAGAAATGTCGATTTTAGCACTGAAACTGGAACGATAAAACCCGAATTCGTTATTTTTCGAAAACTATTGCTTGGAATGGGCTGAAAACCTACAGTTATGCTTATCTAGGATGTAGTATAGAACTACATATGCAAAAACGGCTCAGCATTGCTTTTAGAAAAACACGAAAATTTTCGTTTCCTCAGTTTCTAGTTAAGGAAAAAATACGGCAATCGCACATATGGATATCATATATCGACAGTATTGATGTGAGCGAGTGGGAGGTCCGTAGAAATTATTTGGACGAAGATCTGATTTTTTTCGATTTTTTGGGCATTTGGAAATCTTTAGATTTTGAGTGCGAACTCTCCGTGGATCGAGCATGGCGCAAAGACATGAGTGCCATCTTGTAGAGCTTGCTTTGCTCTATCGAACAGTACCCCTTACCCTTTGTTGGGTTCAGTCTGGTTGCTTTGTTAAAGCAAGCAAATAAAAACGTGCATTAATTATGAGACAACCTAATATTAACCTATAGTAGACTGTCTTTTCTAGAAATCTTCCATTTTGCTCTTCACTGATAAATCTAAGCTATGTGCTAATAATCTGATACATCCAGATATCAACCCAATAAGCAGTTATTACAAAAAATTGAAGTGACTGTAAGAAATGGCACATGGTATATTCCAAGTGCTCTACGTGGTTATATTTGTTTATGCTCAAGATAAATGTGACTTCTGCTAATGTGCAAGTGCGCATTGCAAATATCTAAGATTCTTGATGAAAATGCCAGTTTTGAGAATAGGTTACCAGCAATGACGTATAAATGGGTCCAAGAGTGACGCGAGTGAAAATAAACTCTGAGTACAGCTTTTATAGAAGTGCAATGCTGTGACCATACCATGATCAAAATGTTGAAGCCTTTATAAGTAAAATTTTGAGTAGGTTCGGTTAGTATTATTTGCTCCTTCGTGTCAGTTCCTTAATTACATAGCTTTTATGAACTGTTTTTATTTTAGTTCCACCAATATATCTCTGTAGGCCTTTAATTTTACAAAACGCATTTGAATCGGTGCAGTCAAGTAAAGCACAATCATAACTTGTGTTTCAACCAGTTGGTTTCAATCGAAAGACTTGATTGCAAGAAATAGAATTTATTAAGGAATTGGCGCCAAATTTGATCAAATCCAATGCACAAAACAAATTCTCGTCCATTTTTGAATGAGACATTCTGACTTTTGCATAGAGTCCATGAAACTTCTTTTCCAGAAACATGACTTCATCGGAATCAGTCTCCATCATGTTTCTGTTGTGTGTCATTGAAGCAGCTGCTCCTCCCACCACGAAATGCAAACTTTACACTCCGACACCAGAAGACGGTAAAGAAAAGAAGTCAGGAAAATCCTAGCGAAATCGGCCTTTCTTGTTTTGCTATAGCATGTGTTTGTAGCAATAAAGGGATCCCTTGCTACGTGGTCGTGCGACATTTCCGAGAGAGAAGTTATAGAAATAAAAAGTCGTGAAGAAAACAGTGAAGGAAATTCTACAAAGATAGTAAACGGAGAGGAAACTAAAGAAAAGAAAGCCGAAAAAGAAGCGGACAGGAAGACAGAAGTTAGCAATGGTTCAGATAGTAGCACGGTAAAGAATTTTGTTTTCTGTCTGAAGTTCTGAATAGTGCTAATCTAACCTATCTTACAGAAGAACAATAAAACACCTGCTCAAAATCTGAAACCGGTCGAAGATGGGAAGACTTCTAAAATTGTTGCTTTGCCGGTAACGAGGCCAAAGAGAAGCCCGTGCAATGGTCGTTCAAAGAAAAACTGTAAAGGCAAGCGACGACCGAAGAACTCAAAGAAGCGAAACAGTAGACGTAGAAGAGCAGCTAAGGCACAAAGGAAACGCCGACACTAAATTAAGGAAATCATTCTGTTTATTTCAATCTACACTTCCAGCGTCTTTGCTGAAAAATTTAATTTAGTTAATTTTCGTTCTCCTATGGCACTTCTACTATGCTTTGAAATAAATATTTGATTTTCAATTTGTAACCAGATAAAAGCGAAATAATGAAAGAGCAGACTAGTTCTGAAATATGTAATTTAGAGACTTATCATTTCAAAGCAAGCTGCAGTAATTCAGTTTTATTCTCAAACTTACAGATAGAAATGTTCTCGAGTTGGCAATAAAACTCAAATTGAAAATTTCCTTATTGTTGCGGCTCGGTGGGCTCAGCACCCCCTTGCTCGCTCGACTGCCAACACAATCCTGCTCCTACTCCTGCACATCCTAACGCCGGTTAGCTACTCCGGCGCGTCCGACAATTACCCCGCTGGGTGGAAATAAACCATGACAAGAAAAACGCGACTAGATTACTTATATTTATCTAAATAACAAACACTACACTACAAAAGAACTATACTACGAAAATCTAAACTACGAAAGAAGAAGAAATGCGGGACGAGTCCGCCTCGTCCCAAGCCGCCGATCATCACCAAGTTAGATCTGAATACGATGTCAGGGAATCCCGAGGGTCGACCGCTTACTCGCCTCCGCGTAGGACAGGTACGAGCCCTCTCCACTCCCGGTACAACTTTGAAACAAGGCTCCAAACTTTCCTCGCGCGTTAGCGCGGCATAATCCAAAAGCTCTAACAATCACTCTGCTCGCAAGAACTTCATCCACGGGAGCTTGCTGGGGTGCTGCCAAGCACGATCGATAAGAATACGTGAGAAATCAAAATGAATTTGAAAACGAGGTCACCGAAACAATGAGGCATATGGCGCGCGCTGCGCGGCCTTATATAGCCCTTGACTTGGCAACGCGCCCAAGCAAGGAGAGGTCCGGGCACGAAAGCAATAGCGCGCCCGATCCAGCGGCTTGCAGTGCTCCCGGCTCCTGAATCGAGGAGTGGCTTGCATCGCGCGAGCCGCGACACTTATGGTCCTTCTTGAAAGTGTACTCCAACCTTGCCATGTTTAAACATCTTTGACCGATTTTACCATCTATTGATATGGGGGCACAGGATGAATAATAAAAGGCAGAATTATAATACATGAGTTACTATTTCGCTCCGTTTCATTCCTTCCCACTACGGAGTATGATCTGATTTCTAAGTCTTCCATGGAACTCCAAAAAAGGAAGGGCAAGAATCAAGTAAAAAGTCAAAAATTGGAGGTTGTATTAGGTATTTGATTCTAATACATTCAAAAAACTTAAATTTCGTAAAAATCGACACGACTCACCTTTCAATAAGTGCCTTAATTCTACTTGGCCGCACCGAAGGGATATAGCATAAATAAAATCAACGAATTGGTTTTGGCATTTCACACTATCATTATTCCGCTTGCATTGTTCAGTCATTTACTCAGAGTTACACTTTTATAGAGTGCTGCTTTCATTGAGGTTGAATTTTTGTGATAAATACGCAAAAGCAGTGACGGACCGACGGCCCTCCCTCCGGAAATGTGTCGCAAAGTTCTTGAAAATTACTTTTTAGAAGTTATTATTCTAACAGTAGAAGTGTTTTCTAGGCACTCGTTTTTTCAAACTGAAGCCTGTTTATAATACAATCGCTGTTACTTCTCAGTACACCCACAAAGAGTGTCCTTCGTTGCGAAACAGAAAAAATTAGGTTCATGATTACTTTTAGCACACAACATGCACCTTATGAAAATTGCACGAAAAATTATTGTCACCTGAAACGCGCTCGGTTGAATCTCCGATGAATGAAATGACAAATCCTTGATATTGCGGAGCTGAAGAACATCATTACTTTCCTATTATTGTTGGCGCCGTTACACATGGAGCCATGTACCCAGCAGAACCGAAAAATTCCGTTTTATAGCCTTTTTAAAGCTAAAAAGGTTTTTGTGAAAGCTCCCCCACAATCAAAAACTAACTTTTTTTGAGACTAAGACTGAGAGTTCTAGAAGTTCACGAAAGCTTTTGGAGATCAATAAAAACGAGAAACTGGCTCACATCTTGCGCAGAAAATGGCACAAAATAATGCTGGTTTATTTTTTTAATGAGTGATTTTCAACACTTGAGACTTTATCAGTGCTCCGAGTAGTGTTATGACGATCAGAATGATGAATGCAGGGTTTCTTTGAGACTCCGCGCCGATATACGTCCAGAACCAAAAGCCCCATCAGCTCTGATCTTTCTCCTGTTCGTCTCCGTCTCCGCCGTTGCTTGTTACCTCGCTACTCCAAGCGATGCAGGGAGCACCCTTTGGCTTTGGTACCCTTGTCCTTTGTTGTCCTAAACCCTTTTCTAGTAAACTGTACATCATATCAATGCTCTTGATCTCTACTTTTACGATGACAAGTCACAAAAACGTTTTTGATTTGAACGGGGAATCTGGCTAATTGGAGGCTTTTGCTGTCAATGTTCAAACACTCTATCCATCAGTTCCTGATTGTGTCTTTGCGTTGGCGGCGAGAGGATCGATAGGCATATCAACTGCTTTTTTTCTTAACCCAAGTTGTTGAACAATGAAGCTTTACAGATGAGCTAAAGATTTCCAAGGATGTGGGTGATACTGGTAGCTTTGGACAATCAAGGAAGAAAATTAAGAAAAGGAGAAAGAGCGAAAAAGCCAGCTACAAGAGATTGAGGAGGTTATGAAGATTAAAAGGAAGCGAAAAAGAACATCACGGAAGGAGTAGGAACAGCTACTGAAAAACAAGATTAAAAGACACTTGTTGTCCTATCTCAATCGTAGCACTCTCGGCAACGTCTATTGAAGAGTGCTGAAGTAGAATATCGTTGGTATAATTAGGTTTTTGATTCATGGTGTTCCGAATCAAATGTCCAAGAGAAAAAATTAGAGTCTAGGGCATTACACGTCGAAGACGCTGTTGCAAAAAATTTCTTTTTTAAAGCTTTTATTATCAACGGTATCCTGGCTTGACATTAGTGAACAGTTTGTCCACTGAATGTGCCAACATTTTAACCGGTCTAAAGTATTGTTAAAAAAATTTGCATTTTACGTGGGCCAATGTTCATAAGAATTGGCAGGATTCCATTTTTAAATGAAAAGAAATGACCTTTTTTCAGTTGCAAAATTAGTTACGGACAAAATTGCATATCATTAATCGCATGTGGAAACTCTCAGTTACTCTTTACAGCCACGTTAAGCCAAATACAATACCGCTCATGATCTGTGAAAAGAAAATGCATTTTAAAATTGTCTCAGAGGAGTTCGTGCCACCTAGGCGATTGTCGCCAGACTCACGCGATCGTCGCCTGAGTATATTTTAAAATGCGTTTTTTTCGCAAGTTACGAGCGGTATTGTACGTAGTTGGAAATCAACAATCAATGTGTGTGTAATACTGATTAATCAAAACGATTCATCATACAAATTCATAAAATTAGTCACTCATCCTAACAGAGATAAGTGTTTTAAATTCTTCATGGCATACCGTCGGGAATTACCGTTCCACATACAGATTTTAGTTCCAAAAAAACCGCCGCTTAGCAAAGTTTCTTGCGCATGCTCCGTGTTTTTCCTGGTGTCAGGCTGAACTCGTTCTTTATGTAGATTAGAAAAGAACAAGAGTAAAAGTAGATCTCGAATGTTGCTTCACATCACCGTCTCAAAAACTTTTTCAAATTCAAGTGACCGCATACAGTTCACTGGGGAGGGGTGGGGGGTTTGCTGACAATTGCGCATTTTCTAAAACGTTGGCAAAGGCGTAGGTCTTTTAGGATACTAGTGCATGCGAGCCATTCATGCTTTTCTGAGCTGACTTCTGCTCATACAAAGAAGAAGACCGAGAAATTGTAACAGCAAGTCTTCTGAACTTAATTTTAAAGGCCATAAAATTCACAGCAATTCCTGAGTCAAAAAAAGATGTGGTTTTTACGTTTCTGCGTCTTATCGCGTCAGCTTTCTCTGGAGAGACAAACTTCACGGTATGTATTCCACTACCTAATGCACATCACACACCTCTCCTGATGTAAAACAAGCGTTCCTTACCAAAATACAATGGAAACGAAAGCTGACAATTTTCTTACCGCGTGTCGCAAGTTGTCTGCGCCGTCCAACAGACAGTGTCCAATTCTGAAGCTAGAACTCCGAGATCAAAAAATGTCTTGGCATGAATACTTCTAATTAACGAAATGATACAAAGAAGCGTAAGCTCATCAAAAATAGGCTTACTTTTGATCGTATAAAAATTAGCTGATCTGTTGGAAGTTGTGGTGTACCGCATGTCCTGACAAATACGAGTGAACTTTTGAAAGGACTTTGATTCGATAAATTCATGCCTTCACGAATATAAATTTCAAACATTCAGTTAGGGGCAAAATGTGGACAAATTCACTTTTTCATCAATGCCATAAAGTCGCTCACTTTCTCAAAAAAAATTTTCAGCAAGTCAATGACGCAACACTGAAAGGCACAACAATCTCCTTAATGTACGCTGAAATAAATCAAAGTTGTTAGTATTGTTGTTTGCAGACGACAACAGTGCTGCCTTGTCTCTGCTACTATTTTTTTTCCTCGGAGTCAAACTCAATAGAAAATCAATTATTCTAGCTTTGTTCTGTTCTAGCTTCAAAGTCCCATGCCTGGGCTTTTCCAGCCTGCCCACAAAATGTTGACCAAGTATACGGAGCTCAAAAAATCCCAGTCGTGCACTTGAGCCGTACTTTCTTAGAAATCTTTCGTTAAAAAGGCTCTGCATAATGCGCATGTAAGCTTATCATAACTCCTCCAAACGGCTTCCAATCTTGTTGATACCGAACGGAGAAAAATGGAAAAATTCGAAAAACCCCGTTTTGAAAGTTGGACAAAATTATAAAGACGCCTGGTCTTTTTAAACATTATCGCAATCCTTGACTCTAAAATTTTTTGTAGAGAGTCACATCCCAAAATATGAAACTTTTGCAACACCTAGGACTTGTCATCCTACTTAAAGAAATATGGTCATTGCTTTTTTGTTGTCAACGGCATTATAAGTCAAACTGCTTCAAAAAACGCTGGTCTGAGGAGTTTCCAAGCTCTTGTTCATTACGAATGATAGTCCTGGAATTTACTAATTTACTGAGCCTTTTCAATAGATAAGGTGAAAAGCGCCTATACAAGTCTGCGTGATTGCTGATATTGACGGACACACTCCAACCCCACCATAGGTTTGTCACGCTTTTACACCACAAAGCTCACTTTTCAATGTTCGTGAAGTGATGGATTCGATTTTTTACGATGATACACAGTGATGCAGCTTTTGCAACAACTTTTAGTTTTTTCCTAGTGTTGCAGTGAAAGTCCTAGAGAGAGAGAGAGATCTGAACTACTTTCCTCGAAAATTCTCTACGAGCAGTAGATTCAAGATAGTCGCAAATCTCATTATTTCCCTCTGTGTTTCATGCCACATTTTACGGGATAGCTGAAATTATCTAAGATGTTGAAGTTCTACGCGGTCTCCTGTTCGATTTCTTGATTTGAGTTGGATATGATTGTGCAGGGTGCTCGATTCAACTCTCAGAGGATGACAACTGCGGCTGAACTAGAATGCTCGATCCCGAAATTTTTCAATGACTAGGCACACAAGTTTATTGTTGTACAGCCGTGGCTACATTGCAGCGTTTTTTGTAACTTGAAAATCGAGTTTTGTGGTGCAACAGCGCGGCAACCCTATAGTGAGGTTGGAGTCTGTCCGTCGATGTCAGCAATTACGCAGAGTTTATGAAGGCGCTCGTCACCTTATCTATTGGAAGGGCTCAATGAATTCCAGGACTATCATTCGTAATGAACAAGAGTTTGGAAACTCTTCAAACCAGCTGTTTTTTGAAGCAGTTTGACTTTTAATGCCTTTGACAACAAAAAAAGCAATGATCATCTCTCTTTGAGTAGGGTGGCAGGTCGTAGGTGTTGCAAAAGTTTCATATTTTGGGATGTGACTCTACAGAAAAATTTAAGAGTCAAGGATTGCGATCGTATTTAAAAAGACTAGGTATCTTTATACTTTTGTCCAGCTTTCAAAATTGGCTTTTTCGAATTTTTCCATTTTTCTCCGTTCGGAACCAACGGGATTAGAAGCCGTTTTGAGGATTTATGGTAAGCTTACATGCGCACTACACAGCAAAGTTTCAGGCGAGTCTATCAAGAAGAACATAAATTACAATTTTGAGGTTTATAATTATTTTCAAACTGCTTCAAAAAACAGCTGGTTTGAAGAGTTTCCAAACTCTTGTTCATTACGAATGATAGTCCTGGAATTCATTGAGCTCTTTCAATAGATAACGTGACGAGCGCCTTCATAAACTCTGCGTAATTGCTGACATTGACGGACAGACTCCAACCTCACTATAGGGTCGCCGCGCTGTTGCACCACAAAACTCGATTTTCAAGTTACAAAAAACGCTGCAATGTAGTCACGGCTGTACAACAATAAACTTGTGTGTGGCTGGGCACATCTCACATGCTATTGTCCTTTCTGATCACTCCATCGAGTTTCGAAGAAAATGCTGTTTTTCAGGGATAATCAACGAAGCGAGCCCGAAAAAATGTTTGAGGGGAACCTATATCGAAAACACTCTACAAAATAATTCTAAACAACAGCAGTTGCGACTAACGCAAAGTTGCAGCCGATATCCGAGAACAATTCTTGGAGTTAACTGGATTTTTACCTCAAAGATTCCTAGAGATTTTTCACCTGATCTGCGTGTAGCAAAACATGCAACTCATACATAAATGTATTTGCCCTGTCTTATTCACGATTAGAAATGAAGAAAGAGGTAAAAGGAAGTGGAATGCTGCCTCTAGCAGTCCTAAGATCTCCAATATAAGCAGTTATGTACCGTAAAACTTCTTAAGTCCAAACATAAAATTTTGGCTTGAATTTTTGTCTCTGAGAAAAAAATTCTGCTGAAAAAATAAACTTGAAAAAATAAACTCAAGCGACATTCCTTTTTTATCAATCTGATAAGATATCTTATGAGAGAACTTTCCCAAGTCGCAATGCAAACTGAGACGAAGCGCATGTCTTTAGATGCTTCTTGATAAGTTGATTCTTCTCCTTTATATCTGCTAAGCGGTTTTCTGGGAAAAAATATGAGCGTTTGGAAAATCAGAGTTGGCAAACACTTAGTGCCACACCTTAGAAAATAAGCTGTTAAAAATACTTACTTACGTTTTCGATGAATATGATTCCTTGGTGTCAGGTACACTCGATGCCATGCTCATCATGCACTCTCAAGTTGGATCTCAAAGGATATAGACCTCAATGATTCCATACTTTTTTTACAGCTGATAAATTCTTTTGGTGATTCGCTTAGAAGGTGGAAGGTGAATTCGTAATCAGCTCATCAGGTCGCATTTGATGACATTTGTTTCAATCCGGTTCGCTTGCGACGTGAAATCGTTTTCTTGTAAGATTCCGTTAGCTTTGAGCGCAAATTTACACATTTCCCCGTATTCGTTCGATGCTGTAAACATGTGAATGCATGCGAAAATTTTTGGATTATTGCAAGAAAACCATTGTGCGCAAATGTACCTTACGTAAAACGCATTCCTAGATGCTGATTCAACACCCACGCTTATCCATGAAATTATTTTAAAAAAGGGTCTACACGGCCCTAAAATCCTATTTGAAACGCTTTTTTTAGATCCCTCCCACCCTCAATTACCCACCAATGCCAGGCAGAGGTGCGATAGTTGGAGCCGAGTCTCCGCCTACCTTCACTTTTGAGCTGATACCGGGTGACCACCTTCACTTTTGGGTTTGAAAAAAATTTTTTGCTGGAGCTTAAAAGAAGGAAAATAAGCAAAAGGAAAGTAAAAGAAAGTGTTGAGAGCATATATCTATGTAGTAGGTCGATCTAGGCAGTAGGCAGCCGAGAACCAGAATTTCAAATGATAAAATAGCAAAAAATCATGCGAAATTTCCACTGTCATATATCTGGTAGTTGAAGATGTCAGCAATTGCGACTTCATAGGTTTTGAAGACCAAATGTTGTTCTACCAGATAGTGAAAGAATCGAGTCGATTTGAGCAGTGGCCGCCGAGAACGAGAATTTTGAAAAATTAAGCGATTTTAGGTTGCTTAGTGACAGCTGACGTTTAAACTCCTACAAATCTGGAATGTGAAGGTTTGCAATGTTGCGACTTCATAGGTTTTGTAGAGCAAGAATTTCTCTATCGGAGTATATTTTAGCCGTACCGATCCATTGAGATACCGCCGAGATCCAGGGTCTTGAAAAAGCAGGTAAAAATCCGCTTTTTGAAATTCAACAGCTCATAACTTCTTCAGAATTGCACGAATCATGTTGGGACTTCATAGGTTAGATTCTTCTCATCAAGAGCTTTCAGATGGTATATAATATGTGGGGGGTTCAAAGATTTTTGCGGCTCTAACCCAGGGTGGAGACTTTTCACCCCAAAGTCTCCACCTCGCCCATGTTAATGTATTGGCCGGAGACCGCCAGTGGAGACTTTGGGGTGAAAAGTCTCCACCCCCGGGCATATGCCGTGAAAGGCGCGAAACCCCCACATATTATATACCATCTGAAAGCTCTTGATGAGAAGAATCTAACCTATGAAGTCGCAACATGATTCGTGCAATTCTGAAGAAGTTATGAGCTGTTGAAATTCAAAAAGCGGATTTTTACCTGCTTTTTCAAGACCCTGGATCTCGGCGGTATCTCAATGGATCGGTACGGCTAAGGCATACTCCGGTAGAGCAATCCTTACTACACAAAACCTTTAAAGTCGCAGCATTGCATATTTTCACATTCCAGATTTATAGGAGTTTAAACGTCAGCTGTCACTAAGCAACCTAAAATCGCTTAATTTTTTAAAATTCTCGCTCTCGGCGAGTACTGCTCAGATCGATCTAATTCTTTCACTATCTGGTAGAACAACACTAGCCCTTCAAAACCTATGAAGTCGCAGTTGCTGACATCTTCAACCATCAGATTTATAACAGTGGAAATTTCGCATGATTTTTCGCTATTTTATTATTTGAAATTCTGGTTCTCGGTGGTTACTGCCTGGATCGACCTACTTTATTCGCAGTACGTTATAACAAAATCTACTTACTGAAATACGTAAAGTCTAACTGGGATTTACTTACAAATAGACCATTTGAAAACATATTTATTTCTTTTTATTTTATTTTTATGCCGCTATACTCATCGTATTTGTGGCCCTAAAGAGGGCCGTTAGGTCACACTTGTTGGCCCTCAAGGAGACCGTTGGGTCAGAGTTCTTCAATTATCCGAAGTCCCCCCCCCCCCGGTAGACGTTTTTGGGAGGTGAGTGTCCGACACTACCACCTTCACTTTTGGCCGGCCAGTGGTAGCTGGAACCACCTTCATTTGGGGGGCCCGGCTCCACCTATCGCACCTCTGATGCCAGGGCGCACAGCACATCGTAACCATAGAGCTCCATATCGAATCTAAGTGTCCAACATTAGCTCTGCTCCACATGCCAAAATTTGAAGGCTTTGGAAAAATTGCATTTAAGATTTTTGTGCTCTTTAAACGCTTTTTTTTAAAATATGGGATTAGGAAGCACCTAAGCAAACTCTTGAAATTTTGCCGGCAAACCGCCCTCAAGAATTGTTCTTTTGATTATATAAAATCTTGAAGGCACCGTCCACCCAAAATTTGTCCTCCATGTTTTTGCCGTTCCGAGGCCTTCTCACATCTCTGATTCCGAATATTAAGTTGAAAATCAGCGAAAACCACTAAAAGCCCCCGTTTTCAGAACCCGCAGAGCGATTTCCTTGGTACGGTGATTGGTTGAACGCGCACGGATGGGCGGGACAAACGCACGCCCACCCGAAAAGGGAGGAGCCAACGTGACGAATCTGCCATCCGAGCAATTTTCGAAGCAATTTTCTCGCTTCGGAAGCAACTTCTGCCAGCGCGAGTTGGATAAGTATACAGTTGAGGGTCCCACTACTGTTAGGCACCAAAATCTCCGATCCCATTTTGGGTGAGCGGTGCCTTCAAAGGAGTTTTAGGTAAAAGGATCGGACTGTTATGCAACAGAGTCATGAACCACAAAAGCTACTGGGTGTTACTTTTTTATCTGTCTCTACCGCACTTGAGATGTGCATCATACTTCTCTACTCTGGAGAATTTTGTTGGATGAGGTCATTCTTTTGCTTACTTGTGAGCAAAACTCAAGAATCTTACAGAGAATGGTCAGAAACTGAAGTAGCCAAATCAAGCAAACAGCATACCATTAGATGCAGCATAAAACTAAATCTGTTTTCCTGTATTATAGGCCGTTAAAGGCCAATATTTTGCTGAGATTGTGCGTGTAAAGGCCAAACTTGGCCGTACGAAGTCATTTTCGGCTCAGTGTGAACCAAAACATGCGAGTAGGCCACTTCATATGGCCCGTATCTAGAGGTGAGCTAATAGAGCAATACTTACTTTAATACTTACAAGGAGAGGATACTTAGTCGAAAGCACGATCTAGATGAGACATACATCGTCGTGACCTGCTCGGAGCGCTGATTTCAAATATGGCAAAATCAGCTGCGGAGCGCCTTTGGGTGAGGAGCTATGACCGTTTCAAGAGCCAAAAATTGAATGGGTTAAGAGAGTAAAATTGATTGTTAGAACATGTATATTTCGCAGATAGACTCGCTTTGGATGTGAGTATAGCAGACAGACATTTTTCTTTGCGCAGAATAATTTGACAGACAGCATTCCCCACTCGAGCCCAACTGGAGACTTCTGCGTATAATTCTTTTTCTTCCCTCGACCTCAAATTTTCTCCACAAAAACAACTATAACTCGTTGCCCAAAGGCGCCGCAGCTGATTTTGCAAGATTTGAAATCAGCTCTCCGAGCAGGTCCAGATGAGATATGCCCCATTTAGATTGGTGCTTTCGACTAAGTATCCTCTCCTTGTTAGATGAGCCGGGTCCACGGGTTCACGTGACGGGCGGGTCCCAGCTCAGAAGCTAAAGAGCAATAATGTGTCTAATTTCGCAATTTTCGTGTACGATTTCTCCGCAGTAAAGCTGCTCATAATTTCGCCTGCAAGGGCGCTCTGCACATATGGATGACAGATTAATCACCGTTCTATTCTGCATCGAACGGTATGCAGCTTGCTTGGATTGGCTACTGCGACTTCTGACCTTCCCTTGTTTAGTACCTGAGCCTGAGCTGAAACGTGTTTTTCCGGGAAAGAGTTTTGCAACGTTTATTTAAGTCGACACGGGAAACGAAGCCATTTCTTTAGAATCAGTGGACTTGCAAAAACAGTAAAATTTCGTGTTCTGAGATGTGAATACGATGATTTTACATATTTCCATTTCTGTGAAACTTCCATATTTCCACAGCGAAAGCGAAAGTCCCATATATAATTGTGGCTGAAATTATTGACAAATCCTTCTAGATTTGTCTACAAATCACATAACTTCTAGGTGAGACTAGCCAAGGATGTTGTAACACAAATATTGCTATCTTACAATCTTATCTTGTCAGAAACAATCGCCCATTCACTCAGCAACAATAAAATCTCGGGTTTATGGGCTCTATTTGTGACCAGAAGACTTGCACATTTGCCCATGTGAACAGTAACATCATAGTTTCCACTTATTTTGTCACATAGTATCTCTTCCTACAAATATAATGTAATCGCAAGCTATTTCATACGTGAATGCTGAGGTTTTTGACTAATTTTGCGTAAAATCAAGTTCAGTCTCAAATGCTTGCGGATCTAATGGGTAGCGATATTTTAACCGTTTTTTAATTTTCCGAATAACCCTAAATAAAAATAAATGTTCACGTCGAGAAGAATGTTTAGAAGGACAAGTGTGGGTTCCATTTAATGGGTCTTTCTCATCACCTTTGGAATTGAGATATAAGATACAAATACATATTTATAGACATTGTCTCATCTTGCTTGATCTTATCTCATTACTTCCCGACGTCTCTTCCCGATGTGTTCAGTGTTAAACAATGTAGATAAACTTTCATCTTCAGTTCTAGATTTCGAAAGTTTGTCCAGTCCGCACTCAACTTATAAAAAGTTCGAGTTTCCTAGTCCTCATCACTTTGAGTTCCAGGCCCCAAGAATGGCAGTAGAGCACAATGAAAACAGGACTGCACACAGTGTGGACTATGAGACGCTGGAGAAAGAAAACATTATTTGTTTGAACTTTTTGTTCTCTGTTGGTGCTACACTCTATTATTCGTTTCAGTTGCGTGCATTTATGTCTCATAAGGCTAGCGAAGCTGGAGGTAAGTTTATATTGCGGTGCTGATCGCTGACGACATTTGCGCGTAAAAAAATGTCAAAAATATAAAACTTAGAAAGCGCTTGGGCATTTTGTATGCTGGAGCATGGCAATTCATTCACGCGCAAATGTTGTCTACAACTGCAACACCGTTGAGACGGTATATTTAATTTACTAACTTGACTTAACGTACGGACAAGCGCCGCGTTCAAGCTTTCAAAATTACCGGAATTTTATTCAGCCCATTCTTTCTCAAAAAAAATTCTACTCTAACTGCTGTATATATATACAATTTGCATTTAGTTCTTTTTATATGGGAAAGCGCCAAGTCTTTGAGTGTCCTGGAAACTTTGGTGGGTTAAAATATGAAAACTATTTAAACTATTTTAACTACTACTTATTCAGCATTTCCGGAGGTACAAGAAACCCTTTTCAAGCGTTTTTTGCTCGAGCGAAATTGAACTGCTACGCAAGAAGTTGCTGAAGAGCACTGGTTGTTTTTAGAAGCAGTTTTCTGCAAGGATCACATATCAAATCTACGTATGTTATCCTACGGAATGGCATCGGTAATTGTATGTGGTTGAGAGAAAGGGTAATGATCTTTGAGCAAGATACGTTCGGGGCTGAGGGTGTTTAAGGGGAATTTAACATCTTTTTAGTCTGTGATACAGTGCTGGACATAATTATAAAGCACACTTGGTGCAAAAGTTTTGTCAGTTTTTTCAATCCATTGGCAAGCACGTTAGAATGAAGATAAAAAAACACTTTAAAGAGTGTCCGATGCAGAATTTCTTTCTTTTCAGCTGCAGAACTCTCATTGTGTTTCGTTGCGAGAGTGACGAGATATTTGCTGGAAATTACAACCACTCGTTCTTACCATGTCCAACTTTCGCTAATTTTCAAATTTTTTATGAGACTTCCCGAGAAGCCCTAATAACCAGCAGATAGGGCAAACCTTTTGCCAACAGAAGCAACTTTTTGTAGCCCTACGCCTTGTCTTTTAGAATTTTTACGAAATTTATGGGGAAATTCGCAGTATTTCTCGATTTCATGAGTGCGCACTGACGTAGACTATGTTTCAAAATCTTCATAATTTAAAGCGAGAATCGCTCATTTACTTTGTAGTGGTAGCGGTAGTAATAATCGTGTGTTGAAGCCTCAGTATTCTGTAGGTTTTGCAGTGTTTGGTACAATAAAAGGTTATGCGATTTTTTCAAAACACAAGACTTTCAGAAAATTACTTAGCCAAATCCTGAAAAACCAGCTAAAAAAAAGAAAAAAATGCTTTGCTTCTGTTGGCAAAAGGTTTGCCCTATCTGGAGGTTACTAGGGCTCCTCCGAAAATCTCATACAATTTTGAAAATTAGTGAATGTTGAACATGGTAAAAACGAGTGGTTGTAATTTCCGGCAAATATCTCGTTATTTTCTCAACGAAACACAACGAAAGTTTAGCAGCTGGAAAGAGGAGGAAATTCTGCATCGGATACTCTTTAAAGTGTTTGTTTATTCTCATTCTAGCGTGCTTGCCGATGGATTGAAAGAACTGACAAAACTTTTGCATCTAGGTTGTCCGGAAAATAATGGCCCGTAGTAAACCTCGATCATCGGAGGTGACCTCCCCTGAACCCCAGATGTGAGGTTCCGTCAGGTGAAATGACGACCGCACACTTCCCCATGCTTTAAGAATGCAACGTCACCTGACATGTAAGCTTCTGGTTAGGTTCGGCAAGGAGGTGACCTCCCTGCTGAGTCATCGGAGGTGAGCCGAGCGATGATGTCCTGAAATAGTGTGCTGAAGAGGAGATTTAGAGAAAGTTTCCGTAAGTTACTTCTGAGTAACTTACAATACACCTCTCTTCTCCTAATAATGCGGACAGATTCAACGTAAAAATGCACACATTCTCGCTGTTGTGGATTGGCTCAACGAAACTTGGATATTTTCAAATGTTTCTTGCTGTTGCATTGGTATTTTGCATTTCTGTGCACAGTAATATGGAAAGTACGAGCCAAAAAAGGCTCACTGGCTGGACTTTTTCTCCGTCCTGTTTATAAACATCTTGATCGTTCCTTAGGAGTAATCTTGAGTCGAACTCAATTATTATACAAGAGTTTTTAATCTGAGTGTCACGGTCGACGTGGTTCAACTCCTCGCGAGTCGCCTCTCTTGTATCGCACACGATACCGCGAAAGCCTTAGCGGATGTGGTATTGTACCACATGAGAGGCCCAAGCGATGCGGCTCGCGATGTGTTGAACCACGTCGACAGTGACACTCAGATTGAAAGCCCCTGTACTTTGAAATGTTCTCAGATACCGATAGAACATACATTATCCAGAAACACAGCTCTTTGTTCAATATTTTTGCTGATGGGATCTTTCTGCCATCACTGAGCTCACAGTTTTCACTACTCAATTTTGAGCACCGTAGAATTTATAGCCTATCAGTTTCACATATTTTCCGAACATTCTCATGAAACTTCCGTTCAGTCCATTCTCTTTCTTTTTTTCCTGCTACTCGAGCATTTTCTTTCTTGCTTCTATCATGATGTGTTCGTGACAGTCCAGTTGATGTAAAGGTTCATTAAAATCGTGTTTTCTTTTTGAAGAGCGGTTTATTCGCGCTGGTTGTATCAAAAAGAAATTGAAAAAAAACAAAAAAAAAACAAAAACAGTTGACACGCTTAGCTGGTTGGTTCATCCGTTTCACCCCATTGGTCAATTCAGCGATCTGACCAAAAGCGAAAGGCGAAACGACGAACCGGTTGAAGCAGATAAGTCTGGCACCTACCTTAGTGGTCTGCGCTGGGTATGCGCATGTCAGAAATAGAATTTTTCTTTGATTGATTTTGATTTAGAAAAATGTTACCTACCGAAATCTTTCGCAAGAACGATGGCTTTGGTTTTTTCTCTTTTCAACTTTCCAACTCACTTTTCGGGATTCTATTTGGTGATGATGTGCATATGATATGTTCTAGAGTTTTTTCATAGATATCTCCACTCCTTAAACTCCGCGCCCCAAATGGACTCTGTTGACACATGTGTGATTGGGTGGAAACCAATCCGCGCTGGCCCAGCTGTGTGGTCTAAGGTGAGCATCCTCTATTATAGTTTCATTGTCAATTAGCGTCTATCTGCAGCTATGTTTCTTCATCGGTTGCCGTTTAGGTCCATCTCAACGATTTTATTGTTGAAATTATGAAGTGTGTACTTCAGATGTTTCCAGTCTCTTTCTGCATACCACCCGCTTCCATGAGATTTATGCAGGTGCGTTGCTATCAGTATTCTATTTCTGATTATGTTTTGACTCGTAATCTAGAAATTTTGATTTTCGGTGTCCGTAATTGCATTTTCTGCATTGTTTTCGATCTTGATATATAGGCTATCTCAAGAATGTGGCAGTTGACAATTTGGCCATCCCCAGCCGGCTCGCTCGACCTTGCTGGGCTTTTGCAAAGGTTGTGGTTGGCCAGACTAACCGATGGCCTGCTTCAGCAGGACGCAGCGCATTTAGTGTCATCTGATGTCATGTTGTAAGGAAATCAAGTCAGCGCGCGCGATTTCACTATAACAAAGTCTTTTCACTGGTAGGACCTTTTTATCATTCCCTCAATCTGCTGGCTTTTACATCATCTATTGAAAAATACTTTTGTTGCGAGCATCGCAGACCTCACATCGATTTCCGTCCAACATGACGCCAAACGACATAAGCTTACTAGTTGCGCAACGGGTTGCTGAAGCAGGCAATCGGTTAGCCTAGAGTCTACCTGTCTGCGAAACTGCGCAAGGCACGAGCGAGTCGGTGGCGATTGCGCGAACCGCTCAATGACACTCCTTTTGAGGGAACCTTCACTTTCACTTCTCAACAACCCCACAGTCTTCTTCACGAAATCGTGAATTTTTTTGATTCGAAATGTTTCAACGATACTTGGTATGTTTTTTGCATTGACTATAGTTACTGATACTGTTGCTACTTACTTTCTTTTCGCTTTACTTTTTTCTCGCTTTCATGAAGTCTTTTTGGCTCTATTCGGCTATCCGGGCCCCAAATTTTTTTTGTCACGGATTTCGTTGAAACTTGGCCTAGAGCGGTTATTCGACATGCTGATGCCGAATATCATGATTACTTCATACGGTAGCGTCATTTTCTGAAGCTGTGAGCATACGGTAGAGAGCCAAAATATGGGTTTCGCTGAAACTTGGCTTGAGGGTTTATTCGACATGCTAATCACGAAAATTATACTCTTTTCGCATGATGAGGCCTTTTTATGAAGTAACTGTACGTTTATGGTAGGGGTCAAGAATGACAAATTTGCCTGAAACTCTGCGTTTGGTAATGGGTGTACACCGACTCGCCCTACCGTCATGCCTTCCATATAGGATCATCTTCACGCGCGACGCACTGTGCGGCGGCTTGCTTAAGCAAACACAGGGGAAGATTCGCCGCGCCGTACGCCCTACCGTTACCTACCATATCTACACGGGAAAACGTCTTCGTGAGACGAGATTTCCGTGACCAGCATGTCAAATTACCCCCCCCCCCCTGGGCCAAGTTTCAGGCAAATCCACGATTTTGACCCCTACCGTGTACCCACCGTAACCCCAGAAAATGACGCTAAAGTACAAAACCAGTACGATATTTGTGACCAGCTGGCCGAATAACCCCTTTGGGCCAAATTTTAGCAAAATCCATGACGAAAGATATTTGGGTCTCGGATAGCAGAATAGCACCCTCTTTTTTCTGTTTGGCTGTTGAATCATGGAAATTACGAATTTATGAAGGCGGCATTGTGCTCCATCAAACCCTTGTATATAGCTGCGCCTCGTACCTGAAGGCTGAGTTTACACTGACCTGCATGTTTCGAAAATGCTCGCGCTCCAATTGTGCGCTGTACTGAAACTGTTTAGGAACTTAGATCAGTATGAACCCAACCAAAGCAATCATTTGATCTTTCAGTTTGCGCTTTCTTTAGGGAATGGCCATAGGTTGCCGGCAACGGTTGCCGAGGTCGCCGAAGTTGGTGGAGTTGCCGAGGTTGCCGGGTTGCCGGGTGAGACAGCTTAGAGAGCGCACGAAACGTGGAGGCTATTGTAACCTTCTACAACGACCGGCAACGCCGGCAACCTCAGCAATCTCGGCAACCTCGACAACCCCAGCAACCTCGGCAACCGTTGCCGGCAACCTATGGTCGTTCCTTTAGGCACTCACCATACTTGATCCTCTTGATCCGCTTTAGGTAGGTGCCAGAGTAAGCGAATATTTTGTTCAAGTTGGGGTCCCGCGCAGAACTGGCATCACTAATCATTGTGGCATAATGCCAACTTGGCGTTGTGCCACAATGATTAGTAACGCCAGTTCTGCGCAGGACCCCAACTTGAACAAAATATTCGCTTACTCTGGCACCTACCTTATCCGCTGCAAAAGCGCGCGACAGCAGCGTCATTTGGCGCCGCGTAGGTAAAAATGCATTTTGTATGGTTATGCAAATCAACTGTATACACCAAATAACAATTAGAGACGCACATTCTGCACGAAGCGGATCAAGCAGGTCAAGCGGATCAAGAGGATCAAGTATGGCCAGGTGCCTTAGGGGGTAGATGGAGGTGGGGGTGAAGGGTAAAACCAAAAATTTGAGCTTCGTTTCATGTGATCCATCTTGCTTCCGATTGTATTTGAAATTTGCTTTAGCTTAAGCCACTGAATTGGAATATCCATTCGGACTCCAGTCTTTTCAATTTGAATTCTATATTCTCAAATAAGTAGGACAGTTCTTTCCCAAACTTGTCAAATTCCTCCGTTAAAAGTAGCAAAAACTGTGGTTTTGAGTAGAAAAAAAGTTAGACGATCATTCACTGCTTTTCGGCTTGCTCAAATATGCAAGCTCTTTCTTTTACTCTAACGCTGGACATAGATAGCTGATTTCACGACCAACATCTGCACTCATTGTTGACGCTGCCTATCGTCTATCATCACCTCAATCTAACGTGCTTTCTAGGTGTCGTGAAACAAACTATATATGCAATTTGAAAATCTAATGTTGTTTAGGCAACTGTTGGTGTCTATAAAGAAACTGTTAGTTGTGTAACTGTTCCGAAGGTGACTCTGACTCCTAGCGCTGGAGACGATTTATTATTATCGAGAACACGAAATCAGGGCAAGTCCGATTGCAGGTCGTTATACCGATTAGTGTTTTTTTTTGAGCGAAGCAACTGTTTTATAGGACTATATCAACACCTGCGAGGTAATGAGACAATGCCCTTCAGGCAGGTAATCACCATCGTTCACACTTTGGATGTATCAGAACTCGGTAGATGCTAATTGGCCGAACGCGTAGGAACTTAACTTGTCGCAGAATTGGATAATAAAGCTCTCATCAAGAATTCGTTCCTTTGCATTACCTTCAGTCCTTGTCCTTTTGTTAACACCTATGCGATTTATCCCAATTTGCTGAATTAAAAGGTTGTTGATGGGTTCTATGCAAGACTTTCACAAGAGCCATTACATAAGAGGTTGGAGCTCAGCGATGTCTTAGGACCATTTACTACATTACTAGAAGTCAAGAGTCAAATGTTTTCAAGGGAAGCCCTTGAAAAGGATAGGAAATTTGGGATGAAGCCTGGACATGTAAAAGATAAGGCAGACTGTTCATAGTAGCACTTCCATTATGTTGAGTTCTGTGTTACTCAAAAGGGGGGAGATTTTGGGGAAAGGAAAAGATAACGTTTTCAGGCAATTAAGAAATGCGGTTAATTGCTATCGTATATCGTTTCGTGTATGTCAAAGGACGCTCGTTTGGGCAGTCGAGTGTTGAGAGACTAGATTAATACTCCAAAGTAGTAAGGTTCTTAGGTTCCACAGATTTTGCCGTTGGAACGCAATTTAGCTGAAGATAGCATGAATTATAAGATGAGGAAAAAAATGTCTCCCAGCTGTTCTTTGTGACAGCACGCCTTTCAAACGTTCCCGTGTCATTCAGCCAAATCGCGTGGATGTGTGTTTTCTGTAACTCGCTCGTGGTATGACTGCCCGCAGGGGACAGTGGGAATTCGCTTGGGTGGTACGACAAGGATGCAAGCAATTGTTTGTGCACTTTCGAAGGCGATCACATATGACAAGCAACAAAGATGGAGCCTGAATCTAGGGAGTTGATCAATCGCAAGAAATAATTAGGCTACGTTGAACCATTAACCTTCTAGCACTGCATCTTGAACTACCTGTTCTGAAAGGATTTTTTCCTTGCGAGCTTAGAGCTATTATCCATTCTTATTGTTAGAATCAGGGTAGAGAAAGTTCTTCATGCACCTTTAACAAGTTTAAACCACTCCTTTTATTCCTAGTAGTAGAACGACTGAACGGGCGTAAATTGCGAGTTTTGACTTGTTACAATACGTGGTCTTCTCGGGAATGATAACATGTGAATGAACGATATGGATCAATAGCTCAACTGAGGCAGAGCTGACTCGTCGAAGCCTCAACTGCAGCTTTCTTCAGTTGAGATCGACTGAGGCAGCTTTACTACGGGCCAATGTCGCTTTTTATTTTAACATGCAAATTCGTGGCAGGGTGAGCACGAAAGTAAGTAAATGGGATACCAACCGATAGATTAAAACAAGCTCTACAAAATGAAGCCGGAGCCTTTGCGCCAGGTTTGTTTGCGTGAAGTTTGGAGCCAAATTTTACAAGGCATTAAAGATCTTAAAAAACGAAAAAAGTCGTATCTCTGTTCAGAAAAGTCCTGGGAACCCCTAACTTGCTCACGCGTGGACTCACTATACGAGACACATGTATGCACATTTTCGCGGTTTTTTCATGGCTGAAAATTGAGAAAACGAAATTCGGCACATTTTTGCCAAAACAATCCTGAGCTTCTCTCACTCTATAGCATGAACCTTTAGGAGTAAAACCATGAATTTTCAGCTTTAGATAAGCGCTAGTTTTCGAGAAAAATTAAATTGTTTGCAAAAAACCGAGAAACGCGTCATATTCGCACTGTTGACCGATTTTTATTTCTTGTACTGTGGCCAAGGAAAAATACTACAAACTATACAGGTGAATGCCTAGAGTAGAGAGTACATGCCTGTGCAAATTGGGGATCCATAAAACGTCTATGAACGGAGATACGAATTTTCGGGTATCTGGAATTTTTCATATTTTGGATTCAAACTTTAAGTGGAGCACGATTTCTGCGTAGGTCCGTAAACTATCTTGTAAAGCTTGCTTTGCTCTATCAAACGATACCCCATTCGCTATTTTTTATGGTCATTCTGTCGCGGTAGGATGCCATGCGACATTATTTTCCGGACAACCATATATTTTATTCTTTGTATTAGGTTGTTCCGAAAGTAATGTCGCTTTTTTCAAGTGAACGCTACATTTCGAGGAAGCAAGATTTCCAAAAGACCTTGGCAGCATTCGATGCAGCATTTCATTCATTTTCTAATGGTCGTAAGAGCATTGCACAATATTTGATAAGCTCCAGAAAAATTACCAAAACTTGCAATCCACGCTTTTTGAGAAGGTCAAGATTCACAATTTTTCTAAAATTTTATAACAACTAATCAGAAGGATTCCAAGTAATGAATGGATGGAGCAAACTCTACAGGAAACAGCACAACTTTTTTCTACTTTCCAGAGCTCGTCATAAATTTTGTACAGATTTTTCGATGGAACCACCGAATTTTAGCAGGCTCGTCTCAGACACAAGAACATCAAACGCCAACAAGTCTCCGGATTTTGAAACTTACAAAGATGGATTATGGTTTGACATTGATTTTACAAAGCATTTGAGCCTTTACCACCTCAAATTAGCAACTTCCGGAATTTCGGGTACAGCGTGGGGCGCCCTGGAAAACCTGAATTATGATGATTTTATCCCGGAAAACTTGATGAATCGGAAACAGAAAACAACTCTTAGAAAGAGGAGAAAAAGCTGCATCGAATGACACCCGAGTGGCTTGCCAATTGTTGTTCTGTAGGGTTTGATTTGACCAAATATGGAATTTGATGGCTCTAAAAAATTGATTCTAGAAACTTTAAGAAGCAAGATGAGAAAAAGAAAAAAATTGTTTCGTGTTCTATAGGGTTTGTTCTACTTATCTGTTATTTGTGTATCTTCAGAGAGTCAGTACAAAAATATAGAAAAATAGCCGAACTTGACCATTACAAAAAGCATGAGTCGCAATTTTTGGTATTTTTCTGAGAGCTTATTGAATATTATGCAATGAAATTACAACCATTAGAAAGAGGACGAAATGCTGCATCGACTGATCCCAAGAGCTCTTGAAAATTTTGGTTCCACGAAATTTGGCGTTCGTTTGAAAAAAGCGACATTATTTTTGGAACGACCTAATACTATTAGGGTCATCGTTAAAAAATGGGGCAGCTTGATATCAATACATTTTGAGGTTTTTTGTTCTCACCAACAACAAGCAAACTGCAACTCAAACGTCGCTTACATAACCGACCTTCGCCTATTATTCTGGCAACGCGTTACCGCTCCTCTCTCACAACCACTCAAGCAGGGTTTTTTGAACATCGATCATTCTTGCGCTGCCATACCGTAACGTTATAGAGCAACTGATATACCATTCGGAAGAGCTCTTCATGGTCTTTCAAACAATATCTTAAACATACAGGAATTCTTTCTATTTCTGGGTAAAAAAAGCGAAATACCTGAAAAATCGAAGTTTTTTGGCGCAACAAAAACCAATAAACCAAGTTTCAATCTGTAGTTTTCGAAGATAGATAAAATGTGAGGTAATCTGCTTATGTACGGATAAAGCGTAAAAAGCTCTATTAGATGGTTCGAAAGCATGCGTTCATCCGCAAAGAAATGAATAACGCGTATCTTTGTTCTCGAAGCTGCTAATGGCCATATCTCCTGACTTTGAAAGTTGAGGCCATCAAGTCGTCTTGGGTTTAGTGATGTTCCACCACTCACTCCAGCAGTGGTACTCTGGGTAGTCTCACGTGTTTCACTGCGCAGATACTGCCCAAAGTTTATAATTTGTTAAAGTGACTAACTTTGCATTTCAGCAACTATAAAAATTATTACATATGTAAATGACCTTATTTAGGTATTTTCTGAAAGAGAATAATTTGTTCTAACATCTATCAGGATTGGAAAGTTTAACCCTTTCTTTTTTAAGAAATCTACAGTCATTTTCTAGGTGCCCCATTTTTTTACTGATCACCCTAATATATCCTTTTGGAAAACTGAAAGTGCGCATTCGCTGCAGCTGGCAAGTTATTTTATTAAGATGCTGAAAAGCAGAACACCACCAACTACGTATAAGTCGACTTACTAAGAGAAAGAATAGCATTAATGCAGTCTGATGGCGGCGCCGCGTTATGGAGCAAAGCTACGCCGCATTTGCCTGTGGTATATCCTGAGGGCCCTTTGCGTTGAGTCCCTCCTAATTGCAGTCGCAGAGGAGCTGGCGCTACCAAGCGAATTGAGCCATTTTCCTCATCTTTCATAGATAAAGTCGAAATGTGAATGATAAACGCTTTTCAAATAAAGGATGTGCGGAGGGAGTGTCTACAAAGTAAGAAAGGAGAAGGTAAAAGATGAGGAATCTAATTTTTTCCTGGAAAGTCATTGACGAAAAACTCTTATCCTTTTTCTTTACTAATTCTCGTGTTCCATTTCTTTTTAACACTTTCAACACATATCCAGCATTGGATCATTTCAGACTGAGCCTTTGTTTCATCCCTAAAACTACCTTTTTTAGTTTTCCAAATTCTTTGTTTTCTTTATTGCATTTATACAGTTTGAAGATATCTGCTCGTAGTAATGGGGAATGGCTCAATCCGCTGGCAGGAGCAGCGCCACTTTTGCGCAATTAAAGACGACGCAGCGCAAATGGGCCTCAGGTTATGCCGCAGGGAAATGTGCGTAGCTTTGACCCATAATGCTTGCCCCCCCCCCCAGTCTGATAGTGAGATTCTAGTTGCACACTAAGTTATGTTCAGCAAAGGTTACTGTGTTTTACAATGGAGGAGATTGGATCACTTGGTCATAAGCCAAGAAATTGAATTTTTAGATTAGAAACACAATTTTCAAATTTGCGGTAGTGTTAATGGTTTTTTGCCACTCTAATGATCACAAGCCAGACTTATAAAAGGAGGCAGCTGTGAATTCGTATTGAAAACAATTCACAGATGTGCATAAGAATTCTTAGTTTTCGCAGATCATGGCTCTTAATTGCTGGTGAATACATCCTCTTATGATTACCATGGATAACGAAATCTACGTGACAATTTCAGAGCAGAATAAATTATGTATCTGCGAGGAGTAAAAATTTTGTGCTTGCAACTACTAGAGGGTGCGGAAAAAAATACTGTCCCTTAAGACAAATGCAAAAAATTGGCGTAATCCTCAGGTTTTTCTGGTGAATTTGACATATATCCTGAGACGTGAATGTATTCTAGCATTTTACAAAAACTGGCTTAAAATTTCTGCACTCTCAGCCAGCAACGGATCTCTCTTCGCATATTAAATTATTATATTATTATATCACCACATATTAAACTGTGCAAATCCCTTTCACAAATGTGATGGAAGTGTGAGGTTTTTGAAAAATTCCTTTTGTTTCCGCCGTGGATTTGAGGAATCTTCTATTGCTCAAGGAACGTTGTAGTGTCTTCAAAATATGCTGGATGTAGCTAGACCGCGGTTGCAATAGAAGAAAAACTGGGAGATTTTCCAACTTAGCGTTTGCGGCGCAACAGGTTGTGATCAGAAAATGTAGCACGAAAACTAAGCACAATCAAATGATCACGTGATCACGAAAATGTAGCACGTTCATTGATCCCAAAATCATGATGTAGACAAGGCCCGATGCTCTTTTCATTTTTCTTGTTACTTTTTGTTTCTGGAATTTTGAGCCGTAGCGGATCCAATTCACTGAGCAAGAACAGATCTGCTTGACCTCTTTTCGTGATTTTTGCAATTCGCTTGGCATATAATTTCGCTTGCTTTAGCCAAAATTTCAAGTCACTGATCCATAATAAGAACAGAATTTTAGAGAGAAGTTTATGCTTTACAAACTACCTCAATTTGGAATTGATATCACTTTTCGTGGTATAGTTACGGTCCAAAATTGCGATCAAAGGCTGCGGCGCATCTCGATGATGCTGCTCGCTGTTATCACTCGTTTGAATAAACAGAAGGAAACCGTTTCAAATCAAACTCATCTTAGTAGTCCAGTTTAGAAAATCTCGCCGCTTTGATTTTCTCCATCTGTAAATTTTTTAGGAGGCAAACTGAGGGACAGTATTTTTTCCGCACCCTGTAAATCAGTATAGATGTTTGAAAAGTTCGTGTCCTTAAGCACTTCAACTGCGAATGCTAACTCGATTTTTGCTATGTGTGTTCGCCAAACCTAGAAACCACTGAATCAACAAAAAAAATATCTTTTGCCTCAAGATACCCTAAAAAATTTTGAAGCAGACAATTTTTAGCTTCCTTGGAGAGTGTGTTATCTGATTGGTTCTTTTTTTTTCAACCCCGAAAAAGAAAAACAGCTTTTGGTTTTTTTACTACAAATAGTCCCAGAGTTACCTTTCTTCCTATAACAAAAGTTCTTCAGTAGCTTGCTAACGAAGATTTTTTCATGTGCTGAATCACAGCAGACAGTCGCGGCACCAGTTTGCATTGAAATTTTTTTATAAAAAAATTTGGAGGTCTTATTTCAATATGTATTTGTACTTGAAAACAAGTACAACTCTCTGACCTTCGTTGTACTTGTTTTCAAATCTCTTGCACGTTTGTGAAGGTTTTAAAGGTAAAATAAAAAAAAATTCGGTGTAGTGCTTTGTTAACGAAAAAATCCTGAAACTCAATCTCTTTATTCAAAGGCACGGTATTTCAAAACCAAACTTACTTCTACGAAAACTGAAATCACATGTGAGAAACCTTAAAAAAGAGCTTTCAGAATGTACACCTAGTTTTCGTGAATCATGTTTCGTTCTTTGTAACAAGCGTTTCAAGGAAAGTTGTTTGGAAAGCTATATTGATGTAGTTGGTTTCACTGAATTAATGGTTTCTAGGCCTAATGAGCACAATAGAACAAAAAGCGCTTCAAAATTTGAACTGGATGTACTTGAGGACACGAATTTTTCAAACACCCCGTATATAGCTGTGACTGTATGGAAACAGTTTGTCCTCTCGGATAGAAAAGGGATTACTTAAGCCGTTTCTCAAACCACAACACTGGCGATCAGAGTCAAGCACAAGAAGACGCTCATTGATCAAAGAAAAGGAAGCTTTCCACTGTTCAAGGGCGACAAGAATCCCTCCATGAGTCAAGGACAAGGAGGAATTCTACGCCACAGGAAGATCACCGTCAAGGACTATCAAGGATCAAGGACAAGGAAGGGCCGCAAATACGCCACCAGAGTTATCACTTCCAATAGAAGCTATAACCGGTCCACAAAAAGTGAGAAAACTATTACCAGGAAACCAACTTTGCCGAGAGTGACAGAAGAAGAGCATGGCAAAGACTTGCAGCTGGAGAAGACCATGAGAATGATGGCAGAACAGTTGCGTCTCCAACACGAAGAGATTATGGCACTGTTCGCCAGTCTTGCGAGAGGCTAGAATGCTGCCGTCTAAGATGCTGGGAAGGATCAATACGATCAATTCAGCAAAGAAGTCCAGAAGTTTATCTTCGACGAAGACATTGGAATCACATTCGCATACTGGTACGACAGGTATGGTCCAATTGTAAAAGATGCTGTTTTACCAGACAATCAAAAGCACGGGACTTGATTTTCATGAAACTCGATGAGGAATTGTATCGGAAATATGCTGATGACGTCCTTCCGTTGAAACCAGCGAGACTGATCTGGAAGAAACAGTTGCGCATTGCGCAAAGCTATTTGCATCTAAGAAGACACTTATACGCCGACGATATGAGTGTCTAAGGTTCACTTGCCCAGCACTGACGTCAACCAACATACCCTTTAGGAAGTATGCGAACACAATCAAGAAAATGGACGAAGATGACAGAGTCAAAGAAGAGGATTATACAGCAATGAAGACACTATAGTTCGTAGCAGGTCTTCAGGACCCATCGCTTAGGAAAGTCCGTTTAAAGGCAGTTTTTCGGCAAATTTCAGCCTAGTCAAATTTGCGCTTTCCTGGGGTTCGCTTATCCCGAAAATCCATTTTAAAAGCTTGAAAACGGCGAAAATAAGCGTTTTTCAATGCCCTTCCCCTCGGAATTGGACGAGTGGAGCAAGGCTGATGACGCTAAATCGTTGCAGGACCCAAGGGTTATAGCATTGCGGCGGGCAGCCTTCAATGGTGAGAGGTGCATTGCCAACTCGTCCGGACGCGTGTAAGATTGGCCTGCGCGTGTTTGAGAGCAATTTTCTCAGCAGGGAAGGCATGCTGTAAAACCGGGATTACACTATTTTCACATACTTTAGCGATAGGGAACCTACCGCGTTAAAATCCTGAGCTGTTGAATTTTGCCGATCCATTGCTTTTAAGAATGATCCGCAGACTGGACACCACACGAAGAATACACCATTGACAATAGGAGATGTTGCTAACTAATGTGAAAACTAAATCGCATTGAAGATGGACAACACAGACATGGAAGGGGCTCGAGATATTCATGCTGTGTGGAAGAAGAAGATAAAGTGCTTCAACTGTGCAGGACCGCACAAAAGAAGCAAATGCCCTCGTCTCCTTTCTGCTAAACTTAAGAAGCGAAAGGAAGCAGTGACTCAAACCCATGGTCGTCAGAAGAGATGGTGCAAAAAGGTTGTCGCGTTTAGCGCCGAAAACGCGCGTACCTATCTTGGTGTCACTATTCAAGGAATGTCCCATACGGTTTCAACTTGACTTGACACTGGTGCTGATATAACATTGATATCACGCCGAGCCTGGAAGAAAATAGGATCGCCAACCTGGAACCATACATCTTGCTAGTGAAAACTGCCGAGGGAAAACCAATGAAGATTGACGGCAAATTCTCCACTCAGTTCTCCGTCAAAGATTGTGTTAGAGGGAAGTCGATTCTTGGAAAAGGGACATGTTACGTCACTGAAAAAAACTCTACTAGTATTGGAGTGTGCATTCAGATGCCTGCTTACAAAGAACTGTAGAACAAGTAGCACTGTCGTATGGTGGCCCAAGATGAAGAAATGAGGGCAGAAGTAGTCGCTAACTTGAAGAGAAAGTACGCAGATCAGGGCCCGGCACAAGTCGGTTTCTAGACTTTTTAAAAACGAACTCCCCCCTGATTTTCGAGTATTTTACGAAGTCCCCGCCCCTTGCTGTACCCCCCCCCTCAACCCTTGAATGTCATTGGATCAAGTCGTGAACCGTCCACCGTAGCTCCAGTAAATAGAGCTACCGCTCAAAATTATTATGATATTCGACATCAGTGAGTCGAAAACCCTCCCCCCTTCCCTTAGAATGAGTTCAAGCAATATCCAGGCTTTGAAATTCTAAAACCTGGATACGAAATAGCGCCCACTTTGTAAATTCTTGAGAAGAAAGCACATAATGGCCAATTATGAAATAAATCTTCTAGTTTCCATATGATGTGAAGACATAACCTGTTCATAAAGAACACGAGACCAATCAAACACACACATAAGCCTCTGTTTTCTCAGCAACCTGTTGGTGGATACAAGATAACTGACCGTAACTAGCTCCAAAATCAACTCACTTTTGTTGCATCAATCTTTATGAAACGAGAGCAATTCACGAAAATTTTTGAACTCATGCGACAAAGTGTCACAAGTTTTCTACGACTTTCCAGCAGATCGTTTTGCTGTTCGAAGAATCCCAGAAAATGAGTTGCTTTTCGTGGCCGAAGATCGCGAACAATTTGGAGGACATTTGCAGTACCGAAATTTTCAGACACCTTCAAATAGAAACCACGTACAAACAAGATGAAGAAGTTCGTGGAAATCTTACCCATTTGCATCGAGCTCACTTCATTGACACGATTAATGAGCTCTTGAGCAAGCACGCTGCTTAGCTCTTCCCGTCTCAAAGTTTGATTTTGAGTGTGCCAAACAGTTCTTATAAAGAAATATTCCGTAAAAAGGACTGAATCTCATCAAAAAATTTTTCCTTCACAACAGAAACTTCAAAACTCACCACGGCATTCTTTGACGGCGTGTAGACTTTGACAAGTTGCTCTATCACTCTCTGCTATCATACTATACAAACTCTCTCATACGTCTTTCCGGAGACTAGCGTCAAGATTTTCTCCACACACGCTATTACATGAGGACGTCGACGTTCCACGAATTTCTGAAAGGTCATAAACTCAATTGAATTAACAAATGCTCAACGGTATCTTAGCCAGATAGTAAATTAGACCCTTAACTGTGCTTGAGGGCCAAATTCTCGCTTGGTAAAATGAACCATTCTGCAGCAGTCACCAGTCACAGCACCATTCTGATCCACTCACACTCCAAAAGACGCCGCATGCATGTTATTGAGTAGACAATTTCCATGACTTGCACATTCCCCTATACAACACATGTTTGTGAGAAAAGAGAACAGTAAAAGATACAAAACCACCAACCTGACGACTAGAGTCTTCTTCTTCTCAGAAGGATGGAAAGCTTTGAATGTGACTTCCAGCTTCTACAATGAGAACATGATTCGATTTGAGATACCAAAAGACAGCAAACGAGAACTCATGGGAATCAATTGTTAGATAAATCCGACCGTAAGTAGTAAGATTGGAAGAGAACATCACAATCTTGAAATCAAAGCTGGAACTGTAACTGAAAATTCAAAGTGAGATGAGGCGAAAAAGTGACGCTGGGGCGCGATATCTAACAAGGCGATTTTTGAATAAAAAAGATGGCAAAAAACGGCACAGGGCGGGAGATACAAAAATATCTTTATGCTCAGGGATAGGTTTTTGACCGGGGAATCCGTCCATGATAGAAAAATCCAAAACTTATGTGAAATGACAAAAATATATGCTCCAGACGATCTCAGATCGTCTGGTGGCCGTCTAGAGACGATCTAATTTTGGAAAGGGTATTACTTCACATAAGTTTTCTAACCTTTTTACATAATTCTTCCGCAAATAATTTTCTATGTGTACAGTTCAATTTTGGTGTCATATGATTTTGTGTGCGCTGTAAACAAGCAATTTTTCTATTTCAGCGTTACTTTCAAATCGCGCGCACTTTTCGCCATACACGATAGAGCATGTCAATCGTGTGCTGACCTGTCCAAAAAGCTTGTGTTCAACTGGATGGTCGCTTGTTTTTGGTATAGAGGAGGAACTGAGGGGAATTATGGTAATTAACCAGGTGATCATGTGTGTATGTGGACTAGAAGGAGTGGCCGCATACCTAGATGATATTATCCTTACCGGAAAATCTTACGAAGAACACCAATAAAATTTGGATGCACTCTTCAAAAGACTTGAGAAATACGGCTTTCACGTCCAACTGGAGCAGTGCAACTTCTTGATGCACGAGATCTGCTATCTTGGATGCATTATAAACAAGAACGGTCGCCACCCAGATCCAAAAAAGGTCGAAGTAATCCGCGAAATGCCTGCACCAAAGAATATTGCGGAATTACGTTCTTTTTCAGGGATGATCAGTTACTATGGGTCGTTTGTTGCAGAAATGCACCAGTTACGCGCACCGTTGAACGCATTTTTGAAGAAGAACGTTTCTTTTAAATGGACGGAAGAATGTGAGAAAGCATTCAATCGTGCCAAGGAATTTCTTACTTCTGTTCTGCTCCTAACACATTTTGATCCGGGTCTTGAAATATTGGTTGCCGTTGACGCTTCAGATTACGGAATTGGAGCGGTAATACTGCATAGAATGCCGGATGGAACACCAAAACAATTTGCCATGCAAGTCGAAGTCTCACCGTCGCCGAGAGAAACTACGGACAGATTGAGAAGGAAGGACTCGCTTTGATTTTTGCTGCTCGCAAGTTCCATCGCTACATCTATGGACGTCGATTTATACTGCTGACGGATCATAAACCACTATTGCATATCTTCGGAGCGAAGAAAATGGTACCAGCGTATACAGCAAATAGACTTTGAGATGGAAGTTGATCCTGTTAGCTTACGATTTCGACCTTCAATATCAAAAACGACCGATTTTGGACAAGCTGATGTGCTGTCCCGCCTAATTCCTCCAAAACCTTTTCAGACAGAAGGTATGGTGATAGCGAAAATAGAAGAAGAAATGCGTGCCATCCAAAGCACGGCGGTAAAAGCGCTGACAGTGACAAGAAGTGCGATTGTAAAAGAGTCCCAGAAGGACGAACTCATATCGCAGGTCATAGAGCTACACAAAAAGGGATCGTGGCCACCCAAACCGAAAGGCGAAATTGCCAAATGGAAGGCACTGAGCGGAAATCTGTCAGTCCAAAACGGATGTTTTATGTTTTGGCCACAGGATAGTTATCCCACTGCTCTTCTACAGACTGTCTTAAGGCAACACGAAGGACATCCCGGAATGACACGGATGAAGATGCTTGCAAGAAGATACGTGTACTGGAAAGGCATCGAAGACACCGTCCGCCGTTGTCGCAACTGTCAAAAAACCGCAAAAATGCCTGTGAAGATTCTGCAGAAACTGTGGAATCGAACATATCCGTTCACCGCCATTCTACCCGCAATCGAACGGTCAAGCAGAACGGTTCGTGGACACCCTCAAAAGAACATTGCAGAAAATAAAGGAGGGGGAGGTGTCGGATAAATTAGCTGAACTTCTGCAGAACTATCGAAGGACACCAAACACTTCAACACCTGGAAAATTATCTCCTGCTAAATTGTTCTTAGGCCGACCAATCCGGACAAGGCTTTCGTTATTGGATGAATCAGCAAGGAAAGTAGGGAAACATGATACAAAGATGGGGGAACAGTTCAACCGCCATCAAGGGGCAAGGTCCAGATCGTTGGACACGAATGAACACGGGTATGGGTCAGAGACTACCGCTCGAGACGAGTATTGTAAGACGTCGAGACTGAAGACAATTGGAGAAAACACGCCCGTCGTCAAAGGCGACTTTCAGAGGCAAGTAGAGCAAAACGATGGATCCGGCGTACTATGGACCCTGCAGGCTATATAAGGAGGCGCCAGCATTGCAAGAACAGTTCGCGGATCAATGTCAAGTCTCACAAGATTGTTGAATTACAAATGAATTTGTTCATTGTTTCATTTGTATCTTGAGTTGTTTAGTTAGGTAATTGTTCACAAAATTGTTCGTTGTTATTGTTGTGCATAAATTTGATAAAAGGTTTAATTACCCAAGTTTGAGATATCAACATCCATGCCCCGCGTGGCAGTCGAACAATTTTACGATCACAAGCTTTTCTACAAATGGTGCATGCATCGGCTCAAAGGGAGCAGGCTTTACACGGAACCAGGTTGGTTTATGAATTTAAAGCTTCTGCCACAAGTTTTGCTGCAACTGTTCCTACAAGTTATCTACAAGTATAGCGCTGACAGCTGTTTCTACAGGTTTTCTACAAGTATAGCGTTACCAAAACTGCTTGCTGCATATCATGGTTGGAAAATTCATTCATTAAGGCATCCAAATTGACGATCGATCCGCATTTTGAAAATTGGCACGCATCTTACCTATATTCCTCGGTCGATGTCTCTTCGCTCAAAACATTGCGCACATTTTTGCACTCACGCCTTGAGCACAAGCCATTATGTTATCAGAAAATGTCAGCTCAGTTTTCTACATACAAGCGCCTCTTATCGCGCTACTGCAGCAAGCTAGAATCGGTCATAGCACGCTACAAAGACGAAAATCTTGAAACAGTTAAGCTTCCTACGGAAGAGCCAACACTCACATTCCTAAGAGCGCCTAAAAGAAGGAATAAGGGCTATTGAGACCTGCACTACTAACAATAAGTTACAATAGCAAGTGCGGGAATACGCGACAACAGCTGACATGTGCGAACAAGTGAGAGAAAGAAAGGCTTCGACGAATATACAAGTAAAGCGGAAGTAATACTTTGCTCCGCATTGGACTACGCAGTTCTTCTAGAAGCTCGATTAGCTTTTACGTCCTATGCCAGGGCGCCTCTGCATCCAATGAAAGACAGAAGTACCCGGCAGCGGATGGCACGATTGAAAGCAGAAAGTTGGAGCTACCTACACTTCCAATCCCAACATTCAATGGAGACGTTTGGGAATGGGACGACTTTTGGACGATAGTTGCGATAGGGGGAGTGATGGACCTTACCCCCTTCACTTTGAGGCCAAACTCCCGATGACCCCCTTCACCTGGGCTGAAATTGGTATTGTACTCTGAGAATATGATAAATATCGTTATTAAAAGGTTTTGCAGGCTAAGTACCTCAAACAACAAGTACACTCATAAATTTACTAAAGAAGCGGTATTTACGTTTATTTATATTATTTATTTATCCTCGTAGCATTCATTTGGAAAGCAGAAAGTGGGGACACAAAATCAGTTAATTTTTGAAGCACATAAAATCCCTCATATCTCGCGGCAGAGAAGACCTAGAAAAAAGTCGACGGTCTAAGTCGATTCTCCATGATCTCAGCTTTCGAGTGGTATACAGCATGTTAGAGCTTCTTTGCTTCTCGGCTCTAAAAATCATTTGCTCCGGTAACCGATAAAAGCCAATACATTGGTGGAGCTGGGTTGGAGCAAGCTAACAGTAAATATCTCCACCCCATTTTTGAATATTGGTTAGTTTTTTCGCCCAGCAACTTATATACCATTCGAAAGCTCAGGAAAAGAGAATTCGACCTAGACCGTCGACTTCTTTCTAGCCTCCCTCTACCGAGAGATCCACCGCATTTTATCTCAAAACATGGTCATATTCAACAGCAGATTTCTGCCAAATGAAGACCTAATCACTGCTGATTATCTATCTGTGCTAAAGAGCAAGTCTTTGTTAACAAACTTATACTGTCGACTTTCTCGCAGCATTCATTTGGAGAGCAGAAAGTGAGGACACAAAATCAGTCAATTTTTGAAGCACATAAAATCCCTCATATCTCGCGGCACAGAAGACCTAGAAAAAAGTCGACGGTTCACCATGATCTCAGCTTTCGAATGGTATACAGCATGTTGGGGCTTCTTTGCTTCCCGGCTCTAAAAAATCATTTGCTTCGGTGACCCATAATAGCCAACACATTGTACAGGTCGTACCGAAAGTTTTTGCGCACGATTTTCAAAAATTCATAACTTCTGATTTTTCCAACCGATTTGACTGCTTTCATTTTTTATGTGAAAGGGTAAGTCATGATCTTTACAATGACATCTCAGCTGCTTAGTAATGGTCGTCTTTGCATAGATAGAAGCTCAAAACCAAAATCACTTAAAATTTGAATTTTTGTGTAGGGTCATGAAAAATCAGAAACTTGCAACAAAAATCGGAGCAGTCGGTATTGTAGGTTCTTTCACCAGCTCTTTCTAACAGTGCAAAGTTTTCTCCGATTGAGCGTCTCCATGAAAAGTTAAGATTTCCGAGAAAGCAATACAAAAAGGCGAATTTGATTTATTTTGGCATTTTTCAGGGAAATCATAACTTTTCATGGAGACGCTCAATCGGCGCAAACTTTGCACTGTTAGAAAGAGCTGGTGAAAGAACCTACAGTACTGACTGCTCCGATTTTTGTGCAAGTCTCCGATTTTTTATGACCCTACACAGAAAATCAAAATTTTTACCATTTTTCTTCTATCGCTCCTATGTATGCAAAAGATGACCATTACTAAGCAGCTGAGATGTCATTATAAAGAGCATGACTTACCCTACATAAAAGTGAAAGCAGTCAAATCGGTTGGAAAAATCAGAAGTTATGAATTTTGAAATTCATGCGCAAAAACTTTCTGGACGACCTAATAAGAGCGAGGTGGAGCAAGTTGATAGTAAAAAATGTGCTGTGGATTGACATCGTTATCAGCACTAGCGGGAACGTGAGCGAACGCGTCTATTTGAGCGTGCTTATCGTTGTTATATGTTTATGTTTTTTTGGTAAAAAATGCGCTTTTGATTGACAGTTATGCCATCATTATAAGCACACAGTCAAAAAACTATGGGAGATTGGTGAATTTCCACACCTTCGCACAAAAACCCGCCCATTTCTGGAATCTATACTCTGTAAACCTAGTGCTGAAGAAGGTCATTTTCGTGAAAACGCTCTAGACTCACCTTACCTAATTTGTAGAGAATGGTTGGTTTCAATGAATCAAAAACTCTAAAACATTCAGAAGAATAACATGTTATTAAAGTATCCCTCAATGTTTTGGAAAGTTTGTCAGTTTGAAGAGGAAACAGCAGGCGGAATACTTTACAAAATCGCAGATGATCCCATGTGTTCCAGTTCAACAGCGAGGCAGAAGGAGAACCTTAAGCCGACGAAAATGTTGTCGACATTGATAGAGAGTTGATAATTGAGCGAAACTCTCTGATTTCCTGCATAAGGAATCCAAGCAGATGGTCTAGTTTCAATGAGGAAATGTCCAGGAAGTCCATTGCTGATCTTCAGGTTGCTGAAGAATTCAAGGCTGCTGAATTCACAAACATGGATATGAACAAAAGGAAGGTGTTAGTACAAAGCATAGTTACTGCACTTAGATCCCGGCTGGAGTGCGAACCCAACTCTGTGCTTTATGCTTTTGGAAGTTATTCGCCTTGTGACATTATGACCTATGATATTGAAAAAAAAACCAACGCGCAGCATAGTACCTCCTTTTTTCGGCTATTCCGCAAATGCTGTTAAAGAAGAAATTGAGCAGCTTTCTAATCAGCTAACAGGACGTATGCCAGAGGAGGTGAAGCCAGAGTTTGACAAGGCCCAAGAAAGTATGCAATATTTCCTTCCCGTGTCGCGAAAGCATATGCGATCTGGCTCTTTCCCCATTACTTACCGCAAAAATCTGATGGACTTACTAGCAAAGCTAGTTTCCATTCCGACTAGCACGGCAGAGGTGAAGAAAGAAATTTTCTATCTACTCTGTTATCAGAACACAACGCAGAAGTCGTACAACGATAGAGTATCTAAGCAAATACTTAAGATTTGTCAACCTTCTATTAAACGCATTGTTATCTAAAAACTTCATTTAAAGGATTGGTATAAGTGGTCCAGACAGGCTGTTACCGTATGACTTTTCGAAATATCCTAAAAGATGGTATGAAGAAACTGGTCACCTACCTGCTGACTTCCTGGTGCTACCAGAGGGCCAGGAAAAAAATCACAAAAGCGCTTAGAAGAAGAAGAAAGTTTCAAATCCATTTTCGACTCAGAACGCTTTTGCACGCAATTCTACTTCTACTCCGATGACCTTTTGGAGGAAGAAGAAGATTTTTCAGGCAGCGACTTGTTGTCTCTGACGTTAGCGATAGTGATATTGTTGATGATGATGTGCAAGAAATGAAGTTGTTCCTAACTTGTACATCTTTTGGGATAAACCTTATTGCTTTCGTTTTTTGTTGATGCAGTGAAGCAGGAGCACAGATCTTCATAATCAATTTTTTTGGATTTTTTAATCTTTTTAAAAATTTTTAAATTTTTTTTTCAATTTGTGCCTAAATAAGGTACAAATTAGAGCTCTTCATACCACGCTTTTTTACCTTTTCTCTCTTCCTCCCCCCCCTAGACTCACATACCCCCTTCACCCTGGAAGATCGGAAACAGCCGAGACCCCCTTCACCTGGGGAGAGCCCAGCTCCCCCTATCGCACCTATGTTTTGGACTTTGACACAAATGTCAACTTTCAACCAATGCCGAAATTGTTCAAGTTCAAGATCTACCAAATGCATTGAAAGGGGAACCCTTCCACGCAGTAAAGAAGTTTTGCGTATCGTCAGACAACTACCGGAAAGTGATAGACTTCCTGAAGGACAAGTATGGAGACAAAGAAGAGCTGGTTAGCCGGCTCTATGATAGACTAGAGAAACTCCAGCTAAGCACATTCTTAGTCAAAGAACAGCGAATTCTACTGGAACATATCCAAGTCATAATTGCACGGCTTAAGGACAAAAAGGAACAATCAGATAATCAAAGTACTATCAAACGACTTCTTTCGGCATTTCCAAACAAGTTACAAAGGAAAGTACTGGAGCGCAAGTACCTACATAAAGGAAACTCCTTTGATATGGAAACTCTTTTACAATTGTTATAATATTTCATTACGACCGAAGAGAAAGCGCTACTGTTTACGAAAGAAGTGACTACTGCACACAATTCTTCGCCCCTAGGGCCACCAAAAAAGAAGGCGGAAGCTTCAAACGTGTGTGCATGTACTGTAAAGAGAACATAAATCTATGGCTTGTAGGAGTTATCGCACGCCACAAGATCGCTCGCAGTATCTCCGTGACCATAAGCTCTCATCATATGTGCATCTCCTCGACACATTACAACAGAATGCAAGAAAAATGTGCATAATTTGCCAGAGAGCCCATTACACATCCTGCTGTTTAAAAGGTACACCTGAGGAAAAAAGTCATGGAATATCGACTCAGCAACAGAAGAAGAGAACATAGAAGGGAGCTAAAAACTTCCAGGAGCGTCAACATGCGTCGATCCCTTCGCCAGTCTTTGATGTACATCGAATAACTGAGCATGCTGAGGAGGACGAAGTGGCAATGTGTGAGCTCCACACAACAAGGGAAACGTGCAGAAAGAAGAATACGTACTTATCAACCGGGATCATTCAAGTAATGACTCAAATACGAGAAAATTACGCAAGATTGCCGTTAATGAACACAGGCGCTGAATTATCCTTCATTGGCAAGAAACTCGTTGAAGAACTGCACCTACCGACACTAGGAACGACGAGGCTACGCCGGAGAACTTGTGGATCCGAACATGTTAAAGAAAACCTGTGTGGTACGGTGAAGTTGGAAGCTTGGGACGTAGACGGAAGGCAGTTCACGGTACATCATCCTCCAAAATTCTTGGCTTTCAGAGGCGATAATCCGTGATAATCATCGCAGAAAACACCCTGGAATGGCCACACAATAGCATTCGTCCGTCAAAAATTTTGAATACCAAAATTGCGCACACAAGTCACTCGCATCATTAGACATTGCGTGGAATGTCAACGCTTCAACAATCGGCCATACAAGAACCCCAACCAATCAACACATTGGACTAGACTACCTCGGACCGCTGACAGTAAAAGGCAACGAAGGCAGCACGAGTAAGTGCTGCGGAGCGATAATCACTTGCATCGTGACTAGACTCGTCTACCTAGATGTAGTGACGGATCTCTCTACCATAGCGTTCCTGAACATGCTCCGGCGATTCTTTGGGAGAAGAGGAGTTCCGAAGTCCATTACAAGTAATAGTGCTCCCACATTTCTCTTGGGAGAGGAGATTCTAACAGGAACCGAGAATCTCCATCACGAGGCAGCGGTCGCAAGGGAGATTAGCGATCGCGAAATTGAGTGGAAGCATATCACTCCGTTTGCACCATGGCAAGGAGGGTTTTATGAGCGCTCGATAAGATCAGTTAAACATGCGCTCTATAAGACTTTAAAAGGGTCGACACCTACATTCGAAGAAATGTACCACGCTTGTCGAAATTGAGGCCCTACTCAACAAAAGGCTGCTGGTTAACATGAGCTCGGACTCGTGCAACGAAATGATCATCCGCCCCATCAACTTCCTGCAAAACAAGATCACCCTCAACTATCTATTTGAAACCGCTAGTTCAGACATGGATGATCCTCCTTATAAGTCACCTGAGGAACAACTGGCACTCCGTACAAAGCTACAAAACCATTCAAGCACTGGAAAGCTCCTGCAAATCTACGGAAATCGGGAGCATCTGAAGAGCTCAGTATCTCACTGCGCTCCGCGAAAAGCACAAGTTAGAAGTAGAACACAATAAATCTCAAGCGATTCCTCGGGAAAACAACTGTGTCTTTATTACGGACCCCATTCAACAAATCTTGAAGCATGGACCGTATAACCAACTTGGTAACGGGTGAAGATGGTGAAGTAAGAGAAGCAGTGGTAACCCTACCTTCAAAAAAGCAGATAGGTAGACTTGTAAACCTCTTGATACCTCTTGAACTAGAAGACAGAACGGCAGCGGAAAAACCGATGTAAACAAGAATCAAGTTCAGCAAGAGGCTTCTCAAACCAGATACAACTTGAGGTCCCGAGAGATAGAGCTGATCGCAACGTGGAAAGCAGCGCTTTGCACTTGCAAATGTCTCCATATATCACCCTACTCGCTACCATATTATGTCTGTGTAGCGGTTCTATGTTTGTCTCGCAAAGTGCTCCTGTCAAAAGCCAAGCCTATTGCAGCCGTAGATTTACTTCTGCCTTTAGCACAGAAGTGTACGACACCCTACGCTTACATACTTGAATGCATAGAGTCCCAAAGAGGGTCAAGCAAGGGGTGTGGCACACGATCGCTAATTACGACCCCCCTTACTGCTGTCTTAATAAGACCCCCCTAAACTATACACTTAAGATAGCATCACTTGAAGGCCCTGTCAAACACAATGGGCAACATATCCATAATTAGCATGTCAATTAAGCCCTGAAAACAAAGTGTGAGCGATTTCTGAAGATTCAAAATACTAGGCTACCTAAGTGAAATGTCAAATTCCAACATGTTAACTTTGTTTAAAAGGTGAACTAGCTATACGTTTTTGCACTCAAGACAAAGCACTACTCCTTTTTTGTCCACTTCAGGAATTCCGCTTCAGGACCTCCAAACTGTGGAATTAGAAGCCAACCAAAATCTCGTTTTTCCCATTTCTCGCTTTTGATCGCTGTGCTTTCACCAAATATTACTCACAGCTAAGAAGACGAATCAGGCTCAAAACAGTCCTATGGAATCTACAAGGTTTAGGCTATCGACTCATATAAACAACTATAAAACTATAAACTGTCCGCTAAAAATGTTTTTTGATATAGTTAATGGGGTGCGGCACACCCTTGTAAAAGCTGCGGCCGCCGCCGAAAAACGAGATTTTGGTTGGCTTTTAATTCCACAGTTTGGAGGTCTTCTGAAGCAGGATTTCTGAAGTGGACAAAGAAGGAGTAGTGCTTTGTCTTGAGTGCAAAAACGGATAGCTAATCCGCCTTTGAAACAAAGTTAACATGTTGGAATTTCTTAGGTAGCCTCTTGAATCTTCAGAATTCGCTCACACTTTGTCTACAGTGGTTAACTGACTTGCTAATTATGGATATGGTACGAATATCATGTTATCACTATTAACAGATTACCCAACTACGACCTCCCCTTTTAACTCCTCAATACGGCCCCCAGGTGTAGCGCGCCACACCTTACGCTTGACCCTGGTCCCAAACACAAGCGTCAGGGTGCTTACGAAACAGATTCCCAACAACATTGTGCTCTTACGCGTACACAAAGCTCATACATTTTATTCAAAAAGATAGGTCGAATCACATCGGAAAAGCATGTATCACTACAAGTGTAGCGAAACAAGTTGGAATTTAACTCTTACCACAAATGGCAAATTCAAACTGCTTCTTTTCAGGATGTCCCTCGAAAGACTGGATGAGGAAGTGAGATGCATAGCTATTATCACCGAAAGCGGCTCGGAAACGGAGCTGAGCGAACACATGAAATTGACGAAGGAGGCGATCTCGCGACAAGTATCTCTACAGCGATCTCCATCGAAGAGGAATTTACGAACACCTCAAAAACGAACAAGTGTTTGAAGGAGAGCCACGAGATCAGATAATTACTGGAAGACTTCACCTGGCGGCGAAAGTCAGCAAGGAGCGTTATCTACCCTTATGCAAACGTTATTCGATCCTCAACAAGTGCCACACTCTCATTCACTCGGAAGGGCAAGAAGAAAGTAATTGCAACTTCGACGAGTCCGCATTGCGAGAGATAGCGCACACATAAAAGAATGGACAAGCTTATTAGAAAGATTGAGAAGCGAAATCACATTGCAGAGGGAAACCTTCGCTCCACAGCCAACAGAAACGAAGTGGACAAGCGGATCATCGGGATCCTCAATGACAAGTTAGCCGAGCGGGACGAAGAAATCTTTCGTTTGAAAGCCACGATTGCCAGTTTAACTTCGGCGCAACACCCGTCCTGTACAACGCGAGTTTCGGATGTCAAGTTGCCGCGAAGTTTCCAACGTTGAAACTCAGACGGAAGCAGCTGAAGTAGTTGATGTCAGGCCTGCTCCGTTGGCAGAGGAAGACAGCGAGATGGTGGACATATCGTGTGGAAGAGACGACCCACCTATTTTGCTAGATGAAGACAACATGAATGAAGACGAGTCGATGGATAACGAGCGGTATCTGGGACACCTTATTCATGAAGTCGAAACTGGCGAGGCGATTGAGAGCCCACCAAGGAGGGAAGACGAGACAAGTGAACAAATCAAAGAAAACAAGAAGAATGCAGGACTCTCTTAGAAGGTATTGATCAACTGGAACAAGTTTTGAGCATTTCCCCTACCGGATGTATGGTGAAGCACCGCGCGAAACCCATGTATTCTGCTTTGCGCGTTCTGCAAAACTCTTGACCAACACTATCCTGATTCGTGCCCATACATCAGAGAGCAATGAACTCCACGCTGCTTCAAATCGTGCCCGCCAGGAAGATGTCAATTCTGAAGGAGGCTCTGTTTCTATTGCGGAAGCTCAGGAGGACGATTGCGATCAGACACATGCCTCGCGATTAGACCATCACAAGTCTCTCCGCACTGTACTGAATGAAAAGGAAACACTTAGGAGATGGATCGACAAGTTGAAAGAGCGGTACATCAGACTCAGAAGAGAGATAATCGCTGAGGCGCGAGTCTCGCCTAAGGTGAGTTTCAGAGGCAAGTAGAGCAAAACGATGGATCCTGCGTACTATGGACTCTGCTATATAAGGAGGCGCCAGCAATGCAACAGTTCGCTGATCAACGACCACTCTCACAAGTTTATTGTATTCAAGTAAATTTATTCATTGTTTCATTTGTATCTTGAGTTGTTGTTAGGTAATTGTTTATTGTTATTGTTGTGCATGAATTTGATAAAAGGTTTAATTACCCAAGTTTCAGGTATCAACATCCAAGCCCTGCATGGCAGTCGAACAATTTTACGAGTCACAAACTTTTCCACAACACCAACCAAATGCGCAGAAACGACGTGAAGCAAACGCCGCCAACGAAAGCATCAGTCATAGTTGAGAGGCCGAAGAAACCAACATCGTATTGCAGATACTATACCACAATCAGATCGCAACTCAACTATGTCACCAGACTCCGAAAGATCATCATAAGTAACATCATGGTTGACATCTAATGAAGAAGAAGAAGACATAAAATAGTTTTGTCTTAGGAGGAGGTGTTGAGGTGATATGTTAGTGATATTGACTTTGTTGATGTAAACACATTTGTTATGTATAGCTGTAATGTATGATAATTCTCAGTTTGTCCTCTCGGATAGTAAAGGAGTACTCAAGCCGTTTCTCAAGCCACAACAGAAATCGTGTCGCATGCAATGTAGCTTTCTCGTTGGTTGTTGGTGTTCGACTTTTGATGATCGGTTGTGTATCATCAAAAAAGAGACTTTACTTCAAGCACATGACGATGTCTGAGACTGACAAGCTTTCTAGTGGTTTAATCCACAAAATTGGAATGCATTCTATAATTTATTAAAAAGGGCATTTTGAATTATGGGTTTCGCGTTAAGGCCTAATTGCAATGGCCCACTTGACTTGGTTATCCTCCAAATATCAAAAAAAATTTGGTTCTGCTGCAATGTAAATCTTTTGCAATATACTGTTTTTCCTTAACCTAACTTGACGCTACTTTCTCAAGAAAAAATACGTTTACTTATTTCTGAATGACAATTTTTGAGGCATTCGAATTGTACATAGCTTTTTTCTTACTATAAGGATGTGAAATGGAACATGTTAGCCAGAGTTTGCAAAAAGAGGCTGTGCTATCCAAATTTTAGCCTATGGAGGACGTACCACATAAGTTGGTATATGCAACCACCGTCCATAGGTCACTGTACAAGTAGAGGCATTCGATAAGCGACTTCTTCAAAATCGCGTCAAACGGGTCCACTTTTGGCTCGCGAAATTATGTCGCCAATGCGACTTTTTGCAAAGTCATGATTTGTCTGACAAGGAAATTTGCGCCCCTTGAATTCTAGCCCAAAAGTGCTCAAAAAGTTTGCTTTCCTGCAAAACAACGCCAAAAGTGGTGATAGCGTGAATAGTCGATTTGGCAAGGCTATACCTTAAAAAATGAAAAGATTTTTGCACGGAAATGTAGACCAAGGTGACTGCTATCCCTATGACAATTATCAAACTAAGATAAATTCATTAATCCCTTCGAGATCGCAATTGCTCCTTTGCAAAAAAAAGTTTTCTTTCTCAAAATTACCGACCCTACATGGAGATGCTTCAAAAATAAACGTTATTTACAATTCATTTGTGATGTTTAGCATCGCACGATGAGTTTCAAAGTCATCATTATGCGAGCACGAGAAAGGTATGCGGATAGCAGAGCCAGTGTGAACCTCTGCGAAGAGGAGGTGACACATGATAACCATATAGACATTTTGACACTGACTATCATACTCACTCATAGCGCAGCTGCAGCGCAGTACTTTTGTTCGGTCTTTATATCCCAATCTGTCACGGTCAGGCTTTTGATGTATATTCTGCCATTCTATCACATAACTAAACTAAATCTATTGCCATTCAGCACGTTTAGGTGGGCAGTTCTCAAAGTCTCGTTCATGAAGCCTCAATGAAGGCGGACGGACCGCCGGGACGTTGGCTTATCGCATGATAAAGTCTTGCCGCCAACCTTGGTCAAAAGCTAAACTTGAATCACAATGCCAAGGTTTATCGACAATCAAGCACGAAATATCAATGTCCCGATTTAAGTTTTAAGTTCTCCTGGCATGGGGTTTGATGCCATGCGGGAATGGAAATGGTATGCGGCATTTATGACGACGAGGGGATGGGAAATATTTATACCCTGTTCCAAATTTTTGGTGCCTCTCAATCCTCAATACTCCGTCTTTCCTCAATTCTCCGTCTTCAGCAACCACGGCAGAGAAAATCTGTAAGGAATAAAGTACTGCACAGTAAGCCAAAGGTGTAAAATCGCAAACTAAGTCATGTCTTGCTTGGTCAACGTACCACTAATATGGTGAGTAACAAGAAGATATGATTGCAAATTCTCATTCTGGTCAAACTGACACAAACTCTCTGAAAAAAAAACATCCTGAGAGGGCAAGCGATGCATAGAGCGTTGATACAACGACGAACAAACGAAACTTTTTTGACACAACTTGACAGAAAAACCAATGATCTTTTGAGTGCAAGGAAAATTACAATAATCTTGATTTCTCTGCTATGTAATCCCTAGGCATTTGTAAGAGACAATGTCGCAGATTATGTCAAAAATGAAATGTCATAAAGTTGTGCACAAGCTGCTATTCCACGATATACGTGTCCGTATGTGTTAATCAAACAGCATATCGTTGATACCTCACTAGCTTTCATGTCTTCGTCGAATTTTAGGCACTATTCTGTACAGCTGGCTTCAACTTAGACTCAGTACGAGCGAATTTCCTATCGCCTTCATTAGCGCAGAATAATGGAAGGAACTCCAAGAAGGACTCTAGGATACTGAAAGCCATATTTTGCCTCGCAAATAAAAGAAACAAGCCAAAAGTTTTCACACTAGATTAATCAAAGTCTCAGACTTTAGATATGGATAGCATTTCACTGTAATGCTTGACTAACAAGTAGTAATCTCCCGTAACAACTGTCTTCCCAATTGAGAATCTGATCGTATTCTTGAAACGCTCAACAAACTCGTAAACATGTAGTAAAATCAGCAAGCGTAAAAACCCTGCTAAGCAGTTCTCCAGATTTTATTATTATAACTTTATTATTAATATTTATGAGCATTTGACATCTTTCAACCAAACGACTCCCTCTGTATTGCAGTAACCGATTATTTTCAAGATGAGGACACCTTTGGTAAAATCTATACCATTGAATTTGTTCCACAGTATGAGACCTACGTCTGCCGTTTCTTCAGTTTACGAAAAATACTGTGGGTTGCAGAGACCCTTTGAAGTGAGATGTACATGCCAGGCGTAGTCGATGTCCTAATCTCAATTCCGATACGTAAAAACGCCTCCCAAAATAATAGGTAGGCCCGAAAATGTAAGCACCATTCTTAAAAAGTTACAGCCTCTCACATTCCGAGGCGTTTGCTTTCTTGAAATTTTGAACTTGTGTGAATAGATAATCATGCGCTTTACAAAGGCGTTTGAGGCTGCGTTCAGACTGATTTCGAAATCTGGGAACAGTTACAGCACAGCGTTCATTTCAAGCGCTGTGCTGGAACTGTTCCCGGACTTCTGGATCAGTATGAACGCAGCCTGAGGTACTTTCTAACCCGCAAACACAGCAATGATAGAACCTCACGAACACAATCTATAGAATTGTCAGAAATGTGAACCAGGGCCCCGGTGAAGGTTTCAAATAGTCCTCTGTGAAGCGATTCCGCTTTTGCCGCTTTGATCTCACGATTTTTCTTTTTATCGCACAAAGTACGCAGGCTATTTAATTGAAGTGCGTTTTTCTTACAAGGCGGAACTCGTCTGGGCTTTCGGAATCTAGCAAAGAGGAGAGGAGAAGCTGAGGAGTAAGTTGCTTTAATAATCACTTAAGTGTCAGAATTCTTGCATTACATACAAGAACTTTTGTACCGCAATCTGCAAGCTCTCAAAATGTTAACCTCGACTCTGCATGAAGTAAAGCTGCATTCACTAAAGGATCGTGAAGTTCACACGTGAGTGCCTCTGGGCCGGCCAAGAAGCAAAGCAGTAGGAGTGTAAAAAGAGAGAAACTCATTGTTAACTCTGGAACTTATAATATAAATGCACCTCTTTGAATAAAGGCTGTACTGAGATACCAGAAAAGAAAAGAACATTTCTGTTTTGCCTATCACATAATATTTTTCCTCAGCATTGTATAAGCGGCTGCAGAATAGGGTTATGTTATGTTGACTGTAATGGCTTCTGCTGAGGGCTTACCTCCATGTGTCAATAGGAATATTTGAGGAAGGCAAGTCCTACAACATTTGAAGCGGGAAATCGAGAGCGTATGACCGACCGAACACTCTTTCCTTTTGAACACTTACACATAAAGTCCTGTATCAGTCATATGCGGGTACTTTTTTCGATCGCTTACATGTAATCAGATTTGATAAATTAGATAGAAAATCCCTTGACAATCCTTAGTGCAACAAAAAACTTATGTTGACCCTTGAACCAAGCAACACGTGACAAGAGTGTTCATTGCTTGTGACCAAGTGTGTCGAATGACAATTTTGCGATGCTTTCGGAGCTTCGACATGGAGAAAGTCTTTGCTTCATCATAGTATACAACAATCATCCCAGTTGCATCGCCATTAGATGAATTTTGCAACGCTTAAAGAATGGTATTTTTTATGAAAATGATGCACAAGATTATTTTTTAGCGAAAGGTTAGCTGTGAAAAAAGCGTACGTTTTCCAAATAAAGTATCGTAGATGCAAATGCTTACTTCGCTCAGGGCCTGATGAATGAAGGCCCAAAAACGAATAAACGCCCATTCCTCTCCGGTTCGTGGATTTTTTGATAACATGCTGTGAATTTGTGTCTAAACATGTAAAGTACAAAACCATGCTATAATTATCGGCATGATGCTTGTTTTTCAGACCAAAGACGGTAAAAATTTAGATTTTTTCTACAGAAGCGAGTACTAATTCCCTTTAGTACTCATAGATTTCTTTTCCAGGGCCCTTAAATCACATGCCTTTCTGTAGGCTTCGTAATTCGGATCTTCACTCTGCTCATCTTCTCTGCATATATTAGTCGGTTATGGCAAATGTTTCGTTGACGTCTTTCAGCCAGATTTTTAGCCGATTATGATTTCTGAAGTAAATCGTTGATTTGATGACAATTCTCTTATCCAGAGGAGCTAGGTGGTGTTTTTAGTGATGAAAAAAACATAATTATTAAATCATCTGTTCAGTGCCATTAAGAATCATTTACAGCAAGCTCCTTAGCGATTGCTAATAGATTGCATCGAAAATTTGCTTCAAAGACGTCTTAGTCATTTTTGTTTCTTTACTGTACAGGACAAATTATGGTGGGCTCCGACCCTTCGCAGTCACTGTAAAGGGTCAAGCAAGGGGTGTGGCATACGATCGCTGGTTACGACCCCCCCCCCTGATTGTTGTCTTAATAAGACCCCCCCCCTGAACTATACACTTAAGATAGCATTACTTGAAGGCCCTGTCAAACACAATGGCCCGTAGTAAAGCTCGGTCACGGGAGATGAGGAGGCTCCCCTGAGGCTCTCATATGAGGTTTTGTCGGGTGAGATGAGGACTGTCCGCGTTTCCGTAGTGTAAGTATGAAGGTCACCCTTCCATACTTACACTACGGAAAGCTTCAGATGAAGCCCGGCAGGGAGATCAGCTCCCGACCGAGTCATCGGAGATGAGCCGGGCGACGACGTTAGGTAAATACTGTGCTAAAGAGGAGAGCACAGAGAAGTCCTCCGTAAGTTGCTCCCGAGTAACTTACGAAACATCGCAGCTGACGTTCTTTTGCGGTGCAAAACTCCCAAATCTGCACAATTTCTGGCGCCCAAGTGAGTGAGGATCGATGAACAGCTGATTGCGCGACGAAATGGAAAAAGAAGATTTTTTTGCATTTTTCTTGCAGATGTTGCTTGTTTTTGATAGTGAACCGCTTCATATATAAAGAAAGTAAATTTACCTTTCTACTCATTTTTCTCCAAGTTTCCCATTTTTCAAGTGTAATTTTTCTTTGTATGAATGCCAAAATATTGCGTATTTGTTTTATCTCTTTGTTTGCTAGGTGAAATCTCTGATAGCGGCTATCATCGATTTTTTCGACAGCGGCCGTTATCGAAGGTCGCCAGCCAAGTAGCAAAAACGGTGTCGCTAACCGCACTCGAACCTCGGCCTGCCGCTTGAAACGCATTGTTCTTATTCATTTGACTAAAGATGCACAAATGGCAGAAACGTTTCCACCTTTGAAAACGCAAACATCCAGTAAGTAATCTGCTCCAAATCAATCGCTTTCCTGGCAATGTGCTGAGGCGCGATGAGATCAACTCCGGCCCGCCTCAAGAAAGATGCCCTGATGGGGGTTTACTACGGGCCAATGGGCAACAATCCGTAATTAGCATGTCAATTAACCCCTGTAGACAAAGTGTGAGCGATTTCTGAAGATTCAAGATACTAGGCAACCTAAGTGAAATGGAATTCCAACATGATTAACTTTGTTTCAAAGGCGGATTAGCTATCCGTTTTTGTACTCAAAACAAAGCACTACTCCTTCTTTGTCCACTTCAGAAATCCCGCTTCAAAAGACCTCCAAACTGTGGAATTAGAAGCCAACAAAAAACTCGGCTGCGGCCGAGTTTTTTGTTGGCTTCTTCCAACCGCCGCCGAAAAACTCAAAAACTCGTTTTTCGGCGGCGGTCGCAGCTTTTACGGGGGTGTGCCGCACCCCATTAACTATACCAAAAAAACTTTTTTAGCAGGCAGTATTTCTACGAATCGATAGCCTAAACCTTGTAGATTCCATAGAACTGTTTTGAGCCTGATTCGTCTTCTTAGCTCTGAGTAATGTTTGGTGAAAGCACAGCGATCAAAAGCGAAAAATGGGAAAAACGAGATTTTGGTTGGCTTCTCAGTTTGGAGGTCTTTTGAAGCGGGATTCCTGAGGTGGACAAAAAAGGAGTAGTGCTTTGTCTTGAGTTCAAAAACGGATAGCTAATTCACCTTTGAACAAAGTTAACATGTTGGAATTTGACCATTTTACTTAGGTAGCCTAGTATCTTGAATCTCCATAAATCGCTCACACTCTGTCTACAGGGGTTAATTGACATGCTAATTATGGATATGTTGCCCATTTTGACAGGGCCTTCAAGTAATGCTATCTTAAGTGCATAGTTCAGGGGGGTCGTAACCAAGATCGTGTGCCACACCCCTCGCTTGACCCTGGTCATGGGGCTGATTATGGGCATAATCAAATAATGTGATTACTGCATTTTAAAGTGATAGCGAAGGGTCGGAGCACACCATACTTTGTCCTGTATACAGTAAAGAAACAAAAATGACTAAGACGTCTTTAAATTTTCGATGCAATCTATTAGCAATCGCGGAGCTTGCTGTAAATGATTCTTAATGGCACTGAACAGATGATTTAATAATTATGTTTTTTTCATCACTAAAAACACCACCTAGCTCCTCTGGATAAGAGAATTGTCATCAAATCAACGATTTACTTCAGAAATCATAATCGGCTAAAAATCTGGCTGAAAGACGTCAACGAAACATTTGCCATAACCGACTAATATATGCAGAGAAGATGAGCAGAGTGAAGATCCGAATTACGAAGCCTACAGAAAGGCATGTGATTTAAGGGCCCTGGAAACAAAATCTTTGAGTACTGAAGGGAATTAGTACTCGCTTTTGTAGAAAAAATCTAAATTTTTACCGTCTTTGGTGTGAGTTAAAAACAAGCATCATGCCGATAATTATAGCATGGTTTTGTACTTTACATGTTTAGACACAAATTCACAGCATGTTATCAAAAAATCCACGAACCGGAGAGGAATGGGCGTTCATTCGTTTTTGGGCGTTCATTCATCAAGCCCTGAGCGAAGTAAGTATTTGCATCTACGATACTTTATTTGGAAAACGTACGATTTTTTCACAGCTACCTTTCGGTAAAAAATAATCTTGTGCATCATTTTCATAAAAATACTCTTTAAGTTTGTTGCAAAATCCATTTAATGGCGATGCCACTGGGATGATTGTTGTATACTATGATGAAGCAAAGGCATCGAACGAATACGATGAAATGTGTAAATTTGCGCTTAAAGCTAAAGGAATCTTACAAGAAAACGATTTCACGTCGCAAGAGGACCGGATTGAAACAAATGTCATCAAATGCGACCTGATGAGCTGATTACAAATTCACCTTCTACCTTCTAAGCGAATCACTAAAAGAATTTGTCAGCTGTAAAAAAAGTATGGAATCATTGAGGTCTATATCCTTTGAGATCCAACTTGAGAGTGCATGATGAGCATGACATCGAGTGTACCCGACACCAAGGAATGATATTCATCGAAAACATAAGTAAGTATTTTTAACAGCTTATTTTCTAAGCTGTGGCACTAAGTGTTTGCCAACTCTGATTTTCCAAACGCTCATATTTTTTCCCAGAGAACCGCTTAGCAGATATAAAGGGAAAGAATCAACTTATCAAGAAGCATCTAAAGACATGCGCTTCGTCTCAGTTTGCATTGCGACTTGGGAAAGTTCTCTCATAAGATATCTCATCAGATTGATAAAAAAGGAATGTCGCTTGAGTTTATTTTTTCAAGTTTATTTTTTCAGCAGAATTTTTTTCTCAGAGACTAAAATTCAAACCAAAATTTTATGTTTGGACTTAAGAAGTTTTACGGTACATAACTGCTTATATTGGAGATCTTAGGACTGCTAGAGGCAGCATTCCACTTCCTTTTACCTCTTTCTTCATTTCTAATCGTGAATAAGACAGGGCAAATACATTTATGTATGAGTTGCATGTTTTGCTACACGCAGATCAGGTGAAAAATCTCTAGGAATCTTTGAGGTAAAAATCCAGTTAACTCCAAGAATTGTTCTCGGATATCGGCTGCAACTTTGCGTTAGTCGCAACTGCTATTGTTTAGAATTATTTTGTTGAGTGTTTTCGATATAGGTTCCCCTCAAACATTTTTTCGAGCTCGCTTCGTTGATTATCCCTGAAAAACAACATTTTCTTTGAAACTCGATGGAGTGATCAGAAAGGACAATAGCATGTGAGATGTGCCCAGCCAGCAGCTTAATCATGATGATTTGCCGAACATTGTACCCTGAAATTAACCCTCCATATGCGTAAGGATTATTACAGTTTCCAGTATCATTGAAAAGGAAAAAAAAGTGACCCCAAGTAATTTCTGCTCAAAGTCCAAATAGCACGTGAAGTCATTGTGTGCTTGCATGTAATAAAAAGGCTCGTAAATGATTACATCACATAAGTTCGGAGAATAGCATTAAGGAAGAAGGTTTCAGCCGTATGCAAGCAGTACAAAAAAGTCAACAGCTCATTATCAAGAACTCTTTGATATTAGCAGCTTGTGATTGCAACATGGTTGTGCTATGGAGTGTACAAAATAGAGTCATTTTGTATAGAGACTTGCATTCACACAATGGATGAGGTGCATTGAGTAGTTTGAAACATCAGCTCTAATGAGACTGCGCACGTAGGGAGAAATTTTGGGCACGAGCACTTTTGGTCTCCTCTCATGGATTGAATTTCTCGAAAAAAAAAAACTGGAAGTAGTCATTTTCGAAACCTTAGTTGATACAGCTTTGCATGATATGTAAAAAATGTGAAAATCATCAGAAATGAATGTTTGGGGTAACTATTTTTCTTCTCAGCCATTCATGGAGGTAAAAGCTGGAAGCTAACGTAAGTTTTGCAACTTCTTTCATGATTTTGGATGTGACGCACTCAAACTTTGAAAAGATGTAAAGCACAGTATGTGCTACTATTGCGCATAAACTGTTTACATTTTAAACAAGAATTAAAGTAGTTTAGGCATTTTTTGAAAACAGTGAATTTTGAAAATCTTTATGGGCTATAAGCCAAAGTGTCGCTAATGGCAGCCTAGATCATACGCAATAATCCGGAATCGCGTTTTAGTTCTTGCCTTTTGTGCATCACTATGCTGCAAACGTGATGTTTACATATGACTGTTTTTAATCATGTCGATACAATCTAAATTTTGGATCTTCTATTAAATACTAAGTATGAAAAAAGTAAAAACTCAGAGCTTTCCCTTCTAGCAAATTGGTGTCGTTTTTGGACTCATCTCTATGTCAGCTTCCTATTTGTGGAGCGGATGTGTTGCGGAAAGTGTCTTGTCAACTCGTGCTCATAATGTAGCTCTCAAAAGCTGTACTTTCAGATAGTCTCAATCTAAGCAATCACTACCACCAAACTTTAGTTCAATTCATTTTAGTGTTTGTATAGGATATTTTTTCCACTATCCTATGGTGTTAATTACGCCAATTCAACTTATCAGATAATCGCCAGCGGCACTCAGATAATCGCCGAGGGCAGGCGGCCATGCAAATTTTGAGCAAGCGGGCATCGGAAAAATAGTTCGCTGATTTCTTGCGGTCCGCTTGCAAAAATTTGGAATAATTCTGGACGATTTTTAGAAGAACGCTCGGAGAACTATCGCGGTCTTTCTATGAATAAGTTGCGGCACAGTGGCGGCTTCCTCGCGGACTTTCCGCGGAGATATGCAAAATTGTTGGAGGTCGTACTCCTTTGTGAAGGACCGCGCAGCCCGTAGGTACCTACTTCTGAAAAAAGGTACTCCAAACTCAAGTAATTATACCATCGATGACACCTCTGTCACATAGGGTCTTACTTTTGCTCCGCGTATGCCCGAAACTGCGTTAAAGAGCGCTCAGATAATCGCCGGGAGCAGGCAGTCCGCAAACTCGCGCTCTTCTGCAAGCGGTCAGCAGAATTTTGGGGCGTGGCCAAACCTTCAGCAGGCGACACTTCCTTTACGGTCGCATACTCCACCACTCAGATAATCGCCGGGGGCAGGCGGTCCGCAAACTCGCGCTCTTCTGCAAGCGGTCAGCAGAATTTTGGGGCGTGGCCAAACCTTCAGCAGGCGACACTTCCTTTACGGTCGCATACTCCACCACTCAGATAATCGCCGGGGGCAGGCGGTCCGCAAACTCGCGCTCTTCTGCAAGCGGTCAGCAGAATTTTGGGGCGTGGCCAAACCTTCAGCGGGCGGCACTTCCTTTACAGTCGCATATTCTGCCAGCGGGCAGCAATACAGCATTTTTTGCAAGCGCTCGGCAAATAATTTCTTTCAGTGAGCGCTGGCCAAACTTTCAGCAAGCGCTCGGACTCTTTTTACGCATTATCGGGCGTACGCCGAGCACTGGTAAGACTCTGTGTGGCAGAGGTGTCACCGTTGGTTTAATTACTCAAGTTTGAGGTACTTTCTCTCAGCGGAAAGTACCTGGGGGTTGCGCGGTCCTCCACAAAGGACCGTGCGGACCCGAAAATTTTGCATATTCTCGCGGAAAGTCCGGGAGAATGCGGCCACTGCGCCGCAGCTAATCCATAAAGAAACCGCGATTGTTCTTCAAGCATTCGTCTTTAATTTCGCCAACTTTCTTCCAAATTTCTGCAAGCGGGCCGCAAAAAATCAACGAACTATTATTCCGGTGCGCGCTTGCTGAAAATTCGCATGGCCGCCTGCCCCCGGCGATTATCTGAGCATCTGCTCAGATAATCGCCGGGGGCAGGCGGTCCGCAAACTCGCGCTTTTCTGCAGGCGGTCAGCAGAATTTTGGGGCGTGGCCAAACCTTCAGCGGGCGGTACTTCCGCGTTCTGCCAGCGGGCAGCAATACAGAATTTTCTGCGAGCGCTCGTCAAATTATATCTTCCAGCAAGCGCTGGCCAAACTTTCAGCAAGCGCTCGGACTCTTTTTAGGTATTTTCGGGCGTACGTCGAGCAAAGGTAAGACCCTATATGATAGAGGTGTCATCGATGGTATAATTACTTGAGTTTGGAGTACCTTTTTTCAGAGGTAGGTACCTACGGGCTGCGCGGTCCTTCACAAAGGAGTACGACCTCCAACAATTTTGCATATCTCCGCGGAAAGTCCGCGAGGAAGCGGCCACTGGATCGCAACTTATTCATAGAAAGACCGCGATAGTTCTCCGAGCGTTCTTCTAAAAATCGTCCAGAATTATTCCAAATTTCTGCAAGCGGGCCGCAAAAAATCAGCGAACTATTTTTCCGGTGCGCGCTTGCTCAAAATTCGCATGGCCGCCTGCCCCCGGCGGTTATCTGAGTGGCAGCAAAAGAAATTTTCTGCAAGCGCTCGACAAACAATTTCTTTTAGCAAGCGCTGGCCAAACTTTCAACAAGCGCTCGTCTTTTAACGCAGTTTCGGGCATACGCCGAGCAAAGGTAAGACCCTATATGATAGAGGTGTCATCGATGGTATAATTACTTGAGTTTGGAGTACCTCTTTTCAGAGGTAGGTACCTACGGGCTGCGCGGTCCTTCACAAAGGAGTACGACCCCCAACAATTTTGCATATCTCCGCGGAAAGTCCGCGAGGAAGCGGCCACTGGATCGCAACTTATCCATAGAAAGATCGCGATGGTTCTCCAAGTGTTCGTCTGAAAACTGGCCAAAATTGTTCCACGTTTTTGCAAGCGGATCGCAAGAAATCGAACTATTTTTCCGGTGACCGCTTGCTCAAAATTTGCATAGCCGCCTGCCCCCGACGATTATCTGAATTTATAAGTAAGTTCAGACCAAAAATATTATTGCTGCAAATTCTAATTTGCTGTTGCCTAGCTCTCAATGCAAAGACTACAGAAAGAGCAGCAAAGAGTGTTTTGCGAGGTAGTTACCATTCCAGTTTTATCCACTTACTTTCATTGGCGTTCCAAACCTACGCGCAACACAAAATCCTACATTCACCTCAAGTATGTAAGCTGAGTAATGAACACACGACTAGTAAAACTTTTGATTATGCTCAGATAATTACCGGGAGCAGGCGGCCATGCGGTTCTTGCGAAAGCGGGCACCGGAAAAATGGTTCGTTGAATGCTTGCGGTCCGCTTGCAGAAATTTGGAAGTTGACCAAATTTTAGAGTAATGCTAGAAAAACGATTGAGGCTTTTTCACAGATTAGTTACGGGGCAGCGGTCGCATTTTCGCGGATTTTCCGCGGAAATATGCAATATTGGCGGCCGCACGGTTCTTTGTGAAGACCGCATTGCCCAGGGTACCTTTCGCTGAAAGAAGGTACCCCAAACTTGAGTAATTACCAACGACGACATCTCTGCCATATAGAGCCTTACCTTTGCTCGGCGTACCCCCGAAACTGCGTTGAGAGCTCAAGCGCTCTGAAAATTTGGCCAGCGCTCATTGAAAAAAGTTATTTGCCGAGCGCTTGCACAAAATGCTGTATTGCTGCCCGCTGGCAGAATATGCGACAGCAAAAGTGCCGCACGCTGAAAGTTTGGCCACGCCCCAAATTCCTGCTGACCGCCAGCAGAAAAGCGCGAGTTTGCGAACCGCCTGCCCCCAGCGATTGTCTGAGATGTATGTTCCTGACATAAAAATCACCGCCGCACGTCTCCTTTCAACACCGGTAAGCAAGACTGTCTTTTCAGAAAGGTAAACATAACTTTTTCAGTTCGTTCAAATTATTCAGCGGCAGACAAACTGCAGCCTTCTTGCGTTTGTTGCAGTGAGTCATCATGCTAGCTACTCACTTTTATAATTGTTTGCGTACTTCATATTGAACACTAGTTTTTTTGCAATGTAAAGTTGTGAGCCCTTTCTACCCTACTAACAAGCTTCGGGAAGGGTGTGCGCGTAAAAACATTGGTACATTTAGGGTTTCAGCACTTATTTTCTGAAAAAAATCAACCGCTTACATTCTAACCGACTGAGCAGTGCGAATGCGACATTGAAGCTACCTCACGACTTCGTAAAGAAAATATGGGAAACCATTTCATTTTACTGGTTGTACAACTTATGGGAAGTACTTAAGGTGACCTAGTTCATCCAGAAAAACAAACTGTCAACATTCACGTCATGTAAGGTGGTTTTTACGAGGTTCTTGTCATTAATAGCCTCCACTTTGACCAACAACCATCGAAGCAATTTTGGGAGGGTGAATCGTTGGACACAAGTGAGGTGGTGATAGCAAAATGAGCCTTTTTGACAGCTGACAGAGATATTCCAGATATCTTACCATCCAGACTCAGTAAGTATCGCTCAGCATTGATTTCAGTACGTCTGCCTTGTCGCGACCATTCCGATCAAATAATCCCATTTCGAACTGACCTAGTTTCACTATTCTAGAGTCATTTTAGTTTTACAAATCAACCTAGTCCCGATCTTTCCCAATCAGTCTGATCCCGGTCCCAATTTTCGCAAACCAATCCAGTTCCTATTCTAATCACACCAGTCCTTCCCAGTTATCTACCGACTATTTTCTTACCGCTGTCTAGGCGGCGCTGCGAAGCTGCCAATTCATCCGGTAGTACATTATGCAATGTCAAGCTCTATCAAACTTCCTAAGTATCAATCTGTATTTTGTGATGCGACAGGAATGGTTATTGATTCATTAATACATGCACAGCACATGTGCGAAAGTCAGCCCATCATTGTATTCTTAGAAAAGGTAAGATTATTCCCAACACTTAGAGGATACGATAGAGGTTTACACAGTTGCTAATAGCGAATCTATGCTTCTGCCATTTTCATTCAGTGTTTCTGTTTTGCACTAAGATCTTCTTAATTCCAAGCTCAGACCGACGACTAAGTAGAGATGTGCCGTCCTCTAAGAAAAAAGTTGTTATGGGGGTTAAAGGCAGCGACACCCAAAATCTAAGTTACCCTATTTTCTATATCGTACATATCTAGGGCCCAGAAGAAGACCAACTGCGTTGGTCCGGTCTCCCAATGTTGCTTCTAAGCGGAGAAAATCCCCTAATTTTTCTTTCATTCCGCCCCTTTTCTTTCACTCCACCTCCTTCGGACGAAATCTACGTCAGTGTAAGCTGCAGTTGCAGTTGCTTACAGTTGCAACTGCTGTTGCAAATGCAACTCCAGTTGCAACAGTGTATGCTTTTTGCAGTCCGCCTCCTTCGGACGACGAACCACGAAGCATACGCAGCGGTTGCAGTTGCAACTACAGGCTGTCATACTGTTGCAGCTGCTGGCATGCCGACGGGGACGAGCGCTTCGAAACTCGTCCTCCTTTTGAAGAGAGAGTCTCGGGAACCGGGGTTTTTTGAGAGCTTTAGAGGATTTTTATGTCATAACTGTAATCAGGGGCACGGAAAGGCCCAAGAATGACAAAAACATTGAAGGCGAAATTTTGGGTGTACGCTGCCTTTAAGCGAGAGAAATTGTTTATTGCATATATTGAGTCGTCAAGGAACTAAAGAGAAGATTGAAGGGAACATGTGTAAGAGCCGTTTTCCAATCGCGGAGAGAGTTTACTGCAAAAGCGAAGGGACTGGGTACAAGAACAGTAATGGAAATGGAATATATTCAGCAAGCAAGTCACTTGCGAAACTTCCGTGATAGCGAAGTATGATCAAGGTTATAATCAGAAGGCGTGGCCGACAATGGGGAAAATGGGGCCGATAATGGGGTAGAGAGCCGGTGCACAAGAGATTGCGAAAAGAGCAAGATCTTTTGATCACAAAATCACACGAGGATCTATCAGTTGCCCATGACAACTTTACTCTGTCACGTCCGACATTGTATCGGCTTGTTGTCAGAGGTTCAGTCTTCTCTTCAAAACCAACAAGAGGATAATGGGCATGTTCGAAACGCATGTTCTCACAGCGTCAAACTCAGGTCTGTTTTCGCCAGGGGTACTCCTACGGAAAAACCCGAACAAAAACAAAGGAAAGAGAGCGATTATTGTTGCTATCACGGAGGATGGCGTGTTATTGAGTGGCAGGGCGTACCCAATTTTTCACTCGGCGGGGGGGGGGAGAGAGTAGGGAAGACAAAAAAATTAGTTAAAGGTGCGTAACGTCAACCATGCACTCCAAAATTTTTGGGATGTTTCCCAAAATTCTTTCGAGCCCATAACTCCGAAATTTTAGAAGAGGGAACGTGACAGCCACGCCCCAAAAAATAATTTGAAAATTTTTTGAAATATTCAAATTATTTACAAGACAAGTTGCTTTTATAACACTTCTATAATAATTTTTATAACACAACTTCAAGAATTCCGCGACCCATTCTCAGGAGGGGGGGGGGGGGAGAGACCTCGGTACGCAATTTATACCAGGGTATTTTTTAGCGTGGAGTGAAGGAGCGAATTTCATATGAACATGGATGATGTTTTGCTTGAGAAATATTTGAGAGAATGTTTGTCATACATGAAAGAATGGGCGCAGGAAACAGAGTTTGTTTTTTAATAAACAACGCGCCATATCATTCACGAGCTTGAGGAACTGTCAACAAGTTTATCTATAAAGAGACAGATAAGAGAATTTTTATTTAAGGAGTTGAGGTGAACGATAACGCTACGAAAGCCGACTTGTTGGCGGAGGTAGTTTTCCTCACAGCCTCCCTGGGAAGGATAGTAAATTTTTCTTTAGTCGAAGTGGCATTTTCGGATGATACCCATATTGCTTTGAAGAGTATTGCACGGTTATTTCAAATCTTCCTTGAAGGCAGTGGCTCGGCAAAACCAAACATATCAAAATTTAGACACGGAGGGTTGCTTACATCCCAAACATGAGAATAGAGCAGGTCCGAGCGCACAGCATGCTGCCCCCGTTTAGAAAAGTGTCCCTAAACCCATGCGCACAAACCATCCTTACACGCGCTCGGACGAGCTTGAGATTCCCCTCCGACCATCAGGGGCGGCATGCCGCAATGTTATAGACATGATGGTCCCGCAAAGACTCTGCGTCTCTAACGATGACGTGAAGCGTTACACTCGTCCGGATAAAAAATGATGAGCCTCAGAAATGCTCTCAGACAAAGGCCGGGAAGTTCCGGCGAACATGCGAGAATTGTTGATGTTCCGGAGGACCTTGTTAACCATTGGGGTATAGAAGATACAAGGTTTCAGTGAATTGTGACGTCAAGGGAGCCGCGGATCCAAAGTTCCGAAGAAAGCGCGTGGGAACTTTGGCAAAGGTAGCAAAGTCCCCGTGAACTACACTAAATGGAAAGTTCCCGCGAACAATGTCGTGCTAGCCAGCCGATCGGCGCGGGACCACGCTTCGAAGGCGCGCTTGAGGAAGTGCATGCCGAAATACACACCGCCGCGCTTTAGGATTTCGTTTGGAGGTAAGTTCATGTCTCTTCTATCAGTTGTTTGTAGTGAACTTTACTTTTTAGGTACAAACAGAAAATTGAGAGAAGCAGCCTACGACGGCTTGCAAACGCAGTGTTCAAGTTTTACATCGGAGAAGCTGTTCGCTGGATCAACTGAGAAAAAAGAAGGTATCGTCGACTCTAAAAATCGTGACGACGGTCTGCAGTGCGGCCAGTGCGCGCCGCACGGCACTGCCACCTAGTGATTCGCCCAAATTACGTGTGTGAGTTCTTGTGGTTTTTCTTTTTCTTTTTGCTTTTTTTTTGCTTGCAGGAACTTTCATGGCTACTGCAGGGAGCCTACACTGCAGAGAAGCAAGAATGCCGTACGATAAAGCGGCAGTGCCGTGCGGCGCGCACTGGCCGCACTGCAGACCGTCGTCACGATTTTTAGAGTCGACGATAAGCACTCAATTATTTCGTCTTCTCGGATGTTGTAGTTCACATCTTTTGCTCTTCGATCCTTTTTCAAAAGTTGTGGGGCCTTTTGGCTGTTTCAGTTACTCCTTCTTCTTTCGTCCTGTTATCTCTCCTCTTATCTCTATCTTTATCTCTATCCATATTCAGATATTTCCCGTGTGGTGCAGAGCGCGGAGCGCTCGCGACTAGGGAACTTTTACGACAACGCGGAAACAACTCGTCTGCTCGTGGAAATAGCGATCACGAGTCGTGTCGAGGCGAGATTCCTCTACAAAATATTGGCAATGTAAATAAACTTGCTCCTTGCAGAAAACAGAGCACTGGAGGATGAGGTGGATAGACTGAAACAGATCCTTAGTGTTAAACGTCCGCTTCTTGATACATCAAGCGAATAAGTACGAAAGTTTGGGACGGGACCACCTCATTCGCCTTCAGGCGCCATTCAAGGTAATTAAGAACCAATTTTTGCAAAAATTCGTTGAATCTTATTTGTAGGAAGTCAATTTGAATGAGTTTCTGAGGAAGTACGCCTTCTCCAAAAAGAGTCGAGGCGACGTTAGCAGTGAAATCATCGATTTTTTTTGCCAATTCCATTCAAAGAGGTGCGTATTTAACTCTGAAACAAAATGAGCACCACGTAACTCACACTTAGATCTGCGCACCCGACCCCTCTGATATTTGAAAGTATCGTTAACTGAAAACAAGCATGGCCGTGAAAAAGCCTTTAATCCACTGCTGGAAAAAAAGTCGAAATGGAGCGTAAGCGCAAAAACATGCATTGCTGAAGCGCTGTAAGTCCACCACTTCTACATCACGCCATCGTAAAACGGTAGTTTCTATATTTAGCGAGGATGTGCGCTACTATCGCCTGCACGATGGTCGTTTTGTTCCAGAAGTTATGTTAGAATCCGCTTCTCCCATTTTTATTTATATATATACTTTTAGAATCGAAGGGTGCCCTTGTTGGACTTGGACGCACTGACAAAGAGGCAATGAGCACGGACGCTTGGAAAGAAAATATTCAGCCGTGAAAACTTAGGCAGTCAACCGTGAAAACAATTTTGTTCCTTTTATCAACAGATACTCATCACGTGTATATGTACTTAATTGAAGATGAAGTTGATGTTAAGTGCGAAACAAACATTTTATCGTTAATAAATATATAGACTGTTCTTTATGGCAATCGCATTAGAATGGTCATTAGCGGGATTCCGAGAGATTAAGCAAGAAGTTCCCGAGAACTTCAACTATGGAAGTTCCCGTGAACCACAGTCTTTTGGAAACTTTCCGAAAACTTTGGATGAAGAAGTTCCAGCAAACTATAATTTTTTAAGAAGTTCTCGAGAGCTTGAGAGCTAAAGTACCCACGGACTTACAATGGAGTTCCCCAGGTGACCCGCCGGAGCTTTCCTCAATGTTCGCCGGAACTTCCTGCCGTTTGTGAGCTAGTTTTCGCGCCCTTTAAAGTGAATTTTCGGAATCAGCGCGTCCAAATACCCCAGGTAGGCGAATCTTCAGGTCAAGGATCTGCCGAGCCGCTGCCTCCGAATCTGACAAGCGCCTCTGAACTCCATGACCTTTTTTTGGAACGAAAGATGAAGGCAGAATTCAGGTAAAATTGATTATTATAATCTTTCCAGCGCTTAGACAAAGCAATGTTAAGTATTAGCAAGTTAGAAAAGATGTATTTTAATGCATAGCTGTATTCATGGCTCTGATACTCGACATTGGACCATAGCAAATTTGGGCGTTTTTGCTTCAGTTTGCATTCAATTTTTGATTCTGAGAAAGGCTCATAACTTGGCGTCCAGAGGCGCTTGGCAGATTTGGAAGGCGGTTTGGAATCACCGCTCAATGCTCTTCAAAGCAACATGGGTCTCATCTGGAAAAGCCACTTCAACTAAACACGCTTCCCTTGTTAGTTGGTCCGAGGTCAGTGGTTGGATAGAGATGCAAAGGATCCAGTCCGAGTGCAAAAAAGAAGTGTCATGGTAAAATTTTATGGTAATTTCGATGCAGTTCATTCCTCGATTCTGACGATTGTAGCTCAAAAATCTCTTCAGCTCTATTTTGGCTTTTACAATGGACGTCTTATGTAATTAGTCTCTTTCCACTTACCTAGTGTAGATCGGTGCAGTTGAAGTAAAGACCAGAGAGTTTTCCCAGAAATATAGAGATGTACACCAAGAAGGCAAGTGTTTTTATTGTACAATTTCACCTATGTATTACATTATTTTGTAATATGCGATGGTGCGTTCCCCAATATTATTGTACAGCTGCAAAAGGACTTCATTCTTGAAAACTAATATTGGCTTTAGTGAGAGGTTATGCTCAAAATTCGAATTTTAGAGATAACATGCAGCCTGTTGTTTATATGCATTTCTATTTGTATTCACGGTTGCAAAACAGGATAAATGGGTTAAGCGCAATACAAATGCTTGATGTGTGGTATTATTTAGAGTGATAGCTCAATAGAATATATATACGGAACAAAGGCAATATTTTGCAAACTCAACGCTTTTTGCGCATCATAAGAGCAGTACTATCGCAGCATCGCCTCGCTCCAATCTGATTACAGCATCTTATATATAAAGCTGAATGTCTGTTTGTATGTATGTCTGTCTGTCTGTCTGTCTGTATGTCAAAAACTTTCAAAAACTTTTCTGAATGAAGATATAAAATTTTTTTAATTTTCTGGGCATCCGAACCTTTTTAGAATTGAGTTTCAAGCTGGAGCTGGATCGAATCTGGTACAAAAACATAAGTCATCTTATAGAGCCTGCTTTGCTCTAAATATATCCTGATGTCTATCTAGAATGAGAAGTGTACGACTTATCACAGCGAAAACTCAATAATGAAAAGACTTATAAGACAACCTAATATTAGCTGAAGTCTAATTTCCAGGTAGCATGTCAAGAATAGAAAAGGGCTAAATTTTAACCGTGTTATCATGTGACAGTGAGGCTCAGTGGAGTCTGTCTCATGCCCATGCTTGCAGCAAAAGTGCTCTTTGATTATTCAAATAAAGCAAATTGTATGGGGGAAGGGGGGGGGGGGGAAGGGAGGCGGGATGTAATGACAACCTACCAACTTTTGTGGAGAAAGCAGAACATGGGCATAGATTGAACTGCGAAATGATGATCAGACCTTACAAGCTATTCCCGAACAACAACGGAAGAGTGAACCTGACCCGAACCGACAGATATGACCGACATATATAAACGACATAATCGCTTTATCTTCTTGTTTGTTCTTCACAATTTACGCTACTGTGTTAATTGATCTTTGTTTTGTTAATGTTTTACTGTTCATTTTGTTAAATCTGACATATAATGCCTATGAATAAATGAAATGAAATGTGAAACAGGTTATGCTCCATGATAGCACATTTTAGGTTCAGTGTCCCCTTCCCATTCTCAGACTGCGCCTAATTATTCGATCTACTGCCTACCGAAGCTGAAGTTTATCGAATAGATTAAAAGTACGATAATCTGCACAGCTTTCAAATATTTACTATTCTTTGCACTATCACTGTATCATGTGTAAACACTTATTGGAGATCTTATATATAAAGCTGAATGTCTGTTTGTCTGCATGTCAGTATGTCTGTCTGTATGTATGTACGTATGTTCCGAATAGAAAATTCCATTTCTGAACCGATCGGGACCAAACTTGGCACACATACACTTCGGGCACCGGCGGGTGTCATGGGCTACTTTTCGTATCGATCGATATCGATTTCATCGATTTTTATCGATTTTTTGCAGAGTTCACCTACGGGGCTGGGAGTTTGCATAGAGTGGTAATCGAGCATGGGGATTCCGAATACAATATTAGTTTTTAGGATTGTCGATTACTTTTATTGATTTTATCGATTTTTTGTAAATTTTGACATGCGAGGCTGGGATTTTGCACAGGGGGGTAATCGAGCATGCTGATTACGAACACAATATTAGTTTTATCGTGCATTACTTTTATCGATTTTATCGATTTTTTTGCAAAGTTTGAGCTACGGGGCTGGGGTTTGGCACAGGGGGGTAATCGAGCATGCTGATCACCCCCGTGGGGGTGATCAGCATGCTCGATTACACCCCCTGTGCCAAATCCTAGCCCCCTAGCTCAAATTTTGCAAAAAATCGATAAAATTGACATCGATCGATAACGAAAAGTGGACTGTGACACCCGCCGGGGCCCGAAGTGTATGTGTTCCAAGTTTGGTCCGGATCGGTTAAGAAATGGAATTTTCTATTCGGAACATACGGCGGAGCCGGGTAAGCCAGCTAGTACTTTATAAAGCATGCCAATTTTCAGTTTCTCGCCTTCTAGCAGTGGAAAAAATACGGCAGTTTGCCTATGAAATATTATGCGATAAGTAACTTTCTTTATAAATTAAAGGTGGATAGAATTTCTTTTTGGTCGGACGGAAGTGCAATTTTTGGGGAGTGAATATGTTGAATATGTACGGTGTCCCAAAACTATGTATAGAAGGTTTGATGGTTAACTTCTCTTCTCCCAAAAACTCTTTTGCCCAGCTTTAAGTACCATTTTGTTGAGCTGCTTCAACTTAGAGCACGATATGGAGCAAACCATCCAACGACTATCTCTATTACTGTAGGCTGACTGTAGGTACTCACAGCAGATGGCGTCACGTCAAATAGACCGTTTGTTGTGGGACCCCCAAACAATTCCAAAAATTGTGTAACAAGGTTTTTACGCTTGTTGATTCCATTGCGTGACGGTTTGCGAGTTTTTGCAGCTTTTCGAATGGTGTGAATGAATATCTCTAGAACTTTGGTTACGGTTGTTACGTATCTGACATAACAAGATTTATTTCTTCCTTCTTGCCATAATTAGCAAGAAGAAAGCAATACATGCAGTATGAGTTACATATTCAAAATCAGCCATTCTGACTAACCTAGTTTAGAAGTTTTCAGCTTCTCTGATTTTTTTCTAGGGTTAAAACAAAGCCCTTCATGAGCCAAAAGCCTCATCAAAGTTTCTACCGTAATCCTACAGTAATAAAAAGCGGATAGTAATTCGTTCCATATGGTAAGTTTGAGTTGAAACCAGCTTTACAAAACGGTTCTTGAACATAAACAAAAGACTTTTCGAAAGAGGGATTTTGACGACCAAGCAGTGTATACATAATTTTGGGACATTTTGTATTTGGATTTTTCTCAGATTTCCGGTGTACAAATCTTTGCGATTGTTTGAGCAGCCTCTTATAGAGCTTGCTTTGCTCTAACGAAAAGTTTCGTTTCTTGTACTTTATGCTGCCCCGAGGATAAGGAACGCATGTATCTTGCCTTAACCTGAGGCTACTAGATATTATTTTGAGGAAATTCAACGTCTTGTACATAAAATGAATAGTTATGAAGGATGACTTCGTGGTCTTTGCTACTGTCTTGACGTCTTCGATGTTAAATAAGAGTTCCTTTCAGCTATTCTTATTGCTAGTAGTCTAGAATAATGATACTGATAATGATAATGACGCTTTTGATGACGGCTTCCTCTTCGACCATTGCCCCAATGAGGTAGTGTCTTCTAAACTGGCTGCGCGTTCCCATCGCCTTTATACAGACGACAAAAGTCTCCCCAAGCTTTCCATTCATCTTTTGCATGTGAGAATTTCGATAATAGTCTACTTTATAAGATTGCATTAACAGCTAACTTAACTAGTGTTTTTGATTCTGCTTTGATAGATGTGAAGGTGTTTTATTGTTACTTTAACTACATTACGGCAGTGTATAGTACAGTCGAATCATTACATATGATCATGCGTGTCACTGCACATAAGAAGAGAAGAGTTAGTAAATTGATGATTGAAGAACTTGGTAAAATGCAGAGCGAGCGCGAGTCCAATATGAGTATGAAAAACAATATGCTATCCAAGGTTCTTTTTCACACTCTGGTTTCGGGGCTTGAACTAGACCAGATGTGTGGCCTTCCTGCCGCCCCCGGGTTCAGAAACCCTCTCATCAGTAGTTCACAGGAAGGCTTCAAAAGAAAGAATGAAGAGGAATAAATAATGGTGACAAAAGTAGAGTTCAAATACAAAAGGGTGAAGGAAGTAGTGCTGCTACGAGAGGAGTCCAAGGCGTACTAGTGTGCAAATGAACTGTATTACTGGTCCTCCCCTTCCCTCGCTCTTTCCCGCCCGTCCGCGTCCCCGAGTCTCTGTAATAGGTCACTAATTTTGTTCTTAACTTCATTTATGAGAGGAAAATGAATTGCTGCAGGGAAACCATACTTTCGTATAATGTATGGCCTTTCTCTGAGGGCATAACATAATGTTCGTATTACTTCAGCAACATTCCAGCCATTAAAAATACATGTATTGCAAAGTTGAAAAATTCTATCGGAAAAATCTGTATAATTGCTACAATTCCTATTAATTCTAATGATTTCCCCTATAACCGTGTTGATTATAATATGCCTTGGTATATTAGACAATCTATGTGGGTATCTATAAACTGTAAAGTTGTAGGCATCCGTTTTATTATACAAACTATAAACTATCTCATTTTCATTTATTAGGTCGTTTCAAAAGTAATTTCGCTTTTTTCAAACGGACACCGCATTTGACGGAACAAAGATTTCTAAGAGATCTTGGAGACATTCGATCCAGAATTTCATTCTCTTTCTAATAGTTATGGAATTGTTGCAAAATAGTCAATGAGCTTTCAGAAAATGACCGAAATCTGCAACCCATGCTTTTTGAGATAGTCAAGTTCCACAATTTTTTAAAAATTTCGTATCAATTCTCAGAAGGAGTTCAAGTAAGGGTTCGATAGAGTAAACCTTATAGAATACAGCACTGCTTTTTTCTCTTTTTTCTAGCTTGCCGTAATTTTTTAAAAGATTTTTTGACAAAACCATCGAATTTTGGCAGGCCTACGTCAGCCATAATCGCAGCAAACAACGGTAATTATTCGGATTTTGAAACTTCCAAGATGGTATATGACTTAATAATAATTTTACAATGCAAGTGAGAGCTTACGGATTCAAAATGTCAAATTTCGAGTTCTTCGGGTACAGCCTGGGGCTCGCTAAAAAAAAGGGGTTATGATGATTTCTCCCCGGTAACTAAATGAATCGGGAACAGACAAACGCCTGTTAGAAAGAGGAGTAAATGCTACATCGAATAGTGCGCGAGCTGCTCTTCTTTTGATGTTCTACAAGGATTTAGCTGCCCAAGTATGGAAATCGGTAACATCAGTTAAAATTCTGTTAAAAATGTGTGACAAGCTACGGAAAGGAGAAAAAAGCAGTTCTGTATTCTATAAGGTTTACTCTATCGAACCGTTACTTGAACTCCTTCTCAGTTTCGATATGAAAGTTTTAAAAAATTGTGAAACTTGACCATCTCAAAAAGCATTGTTTGCAGATTTTGGATATTTTTTGAAAGCTCATTGATTATTTTGCAACAATTTCATAACCATTAGAAAGAGAATGAAATTCTGGATCGAACGCTTCTAAGATCTCTTAAAAACCCTTGTTCCGCCAAATGTGGTGCCCGTTTGAAAAAAGCGAAATCACTTTTGAAACGACCTAATATTTTTAGACTGAGGTCTAAAAAATTTGTCTCCATTGAAGACATATTAGTTTTTTCTATTATTAGACTACTGTGATATATGTCCTTGAGATAGTTTTCAAAACCTGCAAAGTTATTGGATACATGCAAAATATCATCTATATATCTATATGTTTCATCGAAAATGTGGAATGAACTTCTGTCATTATTAGTCATAAAGTTTTTACCAAATGTATATTCCATGCCTGCTAAGGTTAGGTCTGCTAACTGAGGACTACAAGATGCTCCTTGCGGAATTCCTTTGATTTGTTTATATATTATTCCCCCAAAAAATATATAATAAGAATTCAAGAGTGAATCTACCATATACATTATGTCTTCTTTGCGATAAAAAATTCCTGTTCCTTCATTACCAAAAGAGTAAGTAACTTTATTTCTATTTATTCGGATGTATTTATAATCTCGCATGCCAGTTTTATTATCAAACCAATATTTGTTTTCACTATACTATGCGGCAAGCTAGTAAAAAGACTTGTGAAATCTGCTGAAAATAAGTTTTTTCCATATCCTTTTGAATCCATATCTTTTACTACATCAGCGCTTTTGTCAATAGCCCAAAATAATCTAGCTCCTGTTCTATGTCTGATAACATTACAGTAGTTTTTGAAATGTTCACGAAAATGTGTTAAAATTAATTGCAGTGTTATAGTAAGGGATTTGATTGTATTAGGTTGTCCCATAAGTCTTTTCATACCTGACTTTTCAACGACATAAATCAGTTCTTCTTGAACTCCTGATAAATTGCAGGGTACCATTCGACAGATCAAAGTAAGCTCTACAAGACGGCGTTCAAAAGTTTGCACCAAGTCCAATCCGCAACATGCTCCAAGCCAAAATAAAATTTTTTCCCGAATTTCCGAAAAAACGAAAATCATCATATCTCAGTTCAAAACAGCTCTGCAAATTTCCTATTTTTTCGTGCATATACTCTCCTCATAGGATATTTATAAATGCACTTGCTGCATTTTTCTGATGGCTAGAAACCAAGAAAAAAATAATGCGCTCAATTTTCAAACTTTGCCTGTATCACTTCTGTATTCCCTGCAAGTAGGTGATTATATAGCTTATTCGTTCAGAATTACTGACAAAAATTTGCAGCCTACTAGGTGCTGTAGTTTCTGAGAAAAATCAAATTGAAGGTCCAAATATGAAAAAACTTATGGGACAACCTAATACTATTCTTGGCTCCTGTGATAAACCTAAACTTGATTGGTGTTTTATGCATTTTTGGAATAGCATATATTTTAGGTACTTCGTTCTCGCAGCTTTTCCTTTTGATATTTAAGTTTTGCATGATACCATCATGAATTTGCATTATATCTATATCTCGCAACGATGTTGATGTATATGTATTTTCACCATTATTCTGTTCTATTTCCTCTTTTATCATATGAACATAAAACTTTTTACAGGTAATATTAGGTCATTCCGAAAGTAATGTCGCTTTTTTCGAATGAACGCCACTATTCGTGGAATCAACATTTCTAAGAGATTTTAGGAGCATTCGATGCAGCATTTCATCCTCTTTCTAATGGCTCTAATTTCACTGCATAATGTTCAATGAGCTCTCGAAAAATTACCGAAATCTGCGACTCATGCTTTTTGCCATGGTCTAGTTCAGCTATTTTTCTAAATTTTTGTACCCAAACTCCGAAGAAGTACAAGTGGCAGGTAGATAGAGCAAACACTATAGAATACAGAGCAATTTTTCCTTTCCCTTAGCTTGCTTCTCAGAGTTTCTACAACCAATTTCTCAATGCCATCAAATTTCATATTTAGTCAAGTCAAATCTCACAGAACAACAACCGGCAAGCGACTTGGGTGTCATTCGATGCAGCTTTTTCTCCTCTTTCTAGCGGTTGTTTTTTGTTCCCGATTCATCAAGTTTTCCGGGATAAAACCATCATAATTCCACTTTTCTAAGGCACCCCAAGGTGTACCCGAAATTTTCGAAAGTTGCTAAACCGAAGCGGTGAATGCTCGTTTGGTTTGTAAAATTGTTGCCAAACCATAATCCATCTTTGTAAGTTCCAAAATCCGAAGACTTGTTGGCGTTTGATGCACTTATGTCTGAGACGAGCCTGCTAAAATTCGGTGGTTCCATCAAAAAATCTGTACAAAAATTATCACGAGCTCTGAAAAGTGGAAAAAGTTGTGCTGTTTTCTGTAGGGTTTGCTCCATCCATCTACTACTTGGACTCCTTCTGAGGTTTGTTATAAAATTTAAAAAAAAATTGTGAAACCTGGCCGTCTCAAAAAGCATAGGTCGCAGATTTTGACTCTTTTCTGTAAGCTCATTGACTGTATTGCAACAACTTCATAACCATTAGAATGAGAATAAAATGCTGCATCAACTGCTACCAGAATCTCTTACATATCTTTGTTCCACGAAATGTGGCATACGTTTGAAAAAAGCGACATTACTTTCGGAACGACCTAATACTAAAATTCGACGACGCTTTGTCTATGGGAGTAATTACAAAATTGTTTTGGATGTCTCTCAATGCCGTATTATTGATTTTCTCTTCATTTACCAACCTCTCATCATATAGATTGAAGAGCCGTGGTTTAACCTGTTTTACTATGTAGCTAGTAAGTTCTTTTGAGAGTAATTCTATTTTTGTTTTGTCTAACTTGCACTTGTATGACAATTTCTCAACTAAGTTCGTTATCATTACTTTCATTTCTTCTATTATTTGTTGTTTATCGATTTCCTCATGAATTCTATACTTGGTTCCTTTACTTAGTAAACTTCTAAGACCTTTATCTTTGACTATGTTAAGGTTCCCAGTACATATGTGTCCATGATGAGGATCTACGTAATTTTTGAACCTGTTGCAAGCACATCTGGCTCGTTCAATTTCTATGATTTTCTGTGAGTCTAAGTTTTTTAAGAAGTGATTGTAATTATAGATTTTCAAGCATTGCGGAGGATTAGTTTTATGTACAATTTTTATTATAAGATCATTCATACCGTCTGCGTTAAGTAGATATTTATTGATTATTCCTCTCATAAGCTTGCTATTACATATTCTATTAACACGTAACTTTTGCATTATTTCCCCTAAATATCGTAAACTAACTATGAGGCTTTCCTTTTTTGGTAAGCTTTGCTTTCTGCTCCAGAATGGAGTTGCTAGTAACCCATACATTTTGTACTTCAACTCTTATGAATAACTTTGAAATTCTGCACTAAATACTCTGTCAATGAGTCTACTGATATCAAATTTATTAAGTGTTCGGAAATATCTATATAATTCATTTCCATGTTTGATGTCTATTTCACTAACTATATGTTCCGTTCTATCTGGGCAGTATCTTCTCTTCTTTGCCCTTCTTTTTCTTCCTCTTTTCCTATTTCTTTTGACGGTAAATGTGAAGTACGGATGATTCTGTTTCTCTAAAGGATTCGCTTGATCTGAAATGTTACCAAAGCCCTTGATTTGATCATTCAAGGATAAGCGGTAATCAAATACTTTACCCAATTCAATTCTTTTTCTCTGAGTTTGGTCTTGATGCCCTCAGTATCTGGAACGTGGTCCAGAATATCAATTTTTATTGTAGGATTGTGTCTGGTATCTTTGAAATGCTTTACCAAAAAGGTATTGAGCTCTGACTTTTGTATATTTCTATTATGTTGACTTATTCTTGATCCTAATTTTTGTGTTGTTTCTCCCACGTATTGTATTTGACACGTTGTACAGGTTACCATGTATATAACATTACGTGAATCACAATTACACATTTGTGGTTTATTTGTTAGGAATTGATAGTTTGTTGTTGAGCTTTTTACAATGTTCTTGAAGTTTATCATGTCACATATTGTGCATATTCTTCTTCTACAGCGACTTCCTGTGTATGTGCTTGCATTGGGTGTATTTATTGTTCTGCATCTGTTATCAGCGGTCGCGTTGTTAGACTCGGACAACAACAAACACATATAGTTTTTGATATTATTGTTGTTTTTGTTGCTGGACCTTATTCCATTGAGCCCGAGGCGGTCCTTCCTAGACTCTTATGCAGTTTTGTTATTGAAGGGTATTTCCTCCTTGGTCAGGGCTTGCCTCTTCTTCGCCGGGGAGCGTTACCCGTGGTGTAAACTGCACCGGATAGATGTGCCCAACACCACGCCAGGGTTCTCCCGAATCAAATATTTGATTGCTGTAATGTATTTTTCGAATATCACAGCGGCTATATAACTGTAAACAATGTTCCTTTTTTGGGAGTGTTGCTTATGATACTATTGTTTTACTAAGTAATTTACGCTTATAATGTCAAGAATGTGATGATTAACTATTTTATGAGGCTTAATGGTCAATACCATATAACTCTATAAAATATTAGAAATTAACAAAGAAAGGTATATAATTGCATGTATTTGATGGAACACCCAACTACTTCCTACCTGGTTACATTATAAAGATGCAATAAGACGCTGTATCTATAATCTTTACTTTTAATCAACTCTAGATCTATATGATATGGCTTGCAGTCACCAAAAGGCCTTATGCCTCCCCGCTCTTGATGCTGGGGGGGGGGGGGTGACTTTTAGATTAAGCGCAGCAAAATTGATGTGATAAGTTATAATTAAGTTGTGAGAGAACATCACCAAATAGTTTAGCGAGAACTTGAACCTATGTTGGTTATTCAAGAGTCTCACCGTCCAGCATACAGTCTATAAAGAGTGTGCCACGATTTAACAATGAAGTGTTCAGATGAATAACTTTGATAATGAATATGAGAAAACTTTGGGCCGTATGCACTAACATCCCTGCGGCGAGGGGAGCGGCATCCCCCATTATGAAGGGGTCGCGTGCGGACGCCGCTACGACTTTTACATCATTGCGGACGTCGCTCCCCTCGCCGCAGGGAGGTTAGTGCATTCGGGCCTTTATGTTGTCTCACAGTTCCCAAAAGGCCTTACGCCTCCCCGCTCTTAATGCAGGGGAGTGACTGTATACTTAGTAGCAAATTTTGCACTGAACAACTTTTTTAATTACACCAAGAAAATGTTATATTCAAAAGAATGTGTCCAATATATGTTGACAAAAGGCTGCCCTAGCAAGGAATTGAACCTGTACCCGTCCACTAAGAGTTACCCCTACTATCCACTACACTATGAGGACTCGACAGTCTTTAGTCGATTGTGTGTATTACTATCTAAGCTTTTGTTGACACTATAATACGTAATTAATAATCACTCCCAATTAACTAATACCTTGAAATTTAGAGAGACTATTTTTCGTTGAGGTAATAACAATTTTGAGAGCTTGAAATGCCAGTCGTGAAAAGTTTCATGAGGGGGAATTGAACCTAAAACTGGTTGATCCAGAGTCAAGTTCACTAGCCACTTGACTACGAATGACACTACTCTAACAAATGTTTTGTGGCACCCAAGTAACCGGGATACCAGTAGTTACCATTTTTGTAGTACTTTGAGTAAGGATTGATGTAAAGACCATTTTGTCTATGGATCATCGCCTTTGCCAAACCTCAAAAGCAATAAGTCTGTTATAATCTTATTACACTTTCTTATTTCAGCAACACGAACTTATGAAAGTCATTGCTCAAGATGTGATCTATAATGTAAGACACTGCCTTACAATCAATATTTGGCGGGAAATTACGCTATAAAGAGAGCACTGTAAAAAGCTCAGCTATATTGTTATTTGCAACTTCGCTGAGATGTCTAATAGCGTAGCAACTGTGTTACGCACTATTCTACAGCCCGCTAATGGGCTCAATACGGAGATGACCACTGCTATCATCTCAATAGGCTCGGCTATGGATCAAATCAATGTCAAGCAGGCAGCAATGCAGAAGGAGATCGAGGAAATTTGCAAACTAGCGAGAACCAATTGGTTAATGGTATGTTTCTTTGACTGTTGACTTTTCTTTGATTGTCCTCTGGCGTCCTCATCCTGGATTTTAGGAACATACAGCTCTTTTGCTGAGTGTCTCCGATGTTTTTTTCATGCCTTTTCTCTTTTTTAGGTACCAATCTTCACAAAGTGATGTAGGCAATGATTGGTTGGTCTTCTATGTTTTTGGGATTGCAATCCAGGATGGGGACGCCAAAGATGGGCAGTGTGTGCATTGACACACATGATCACTTGAAATGATTCGACTGTATCTGTGTTAACGAACTAACTGCACTCTTACATTATCGAGCGGCATTGAAACTGCGCAGTCGCAAGCCAGAAACAAACGAAGATTAGATACTGTGGTAACATGCTCTGAAAAATTTTTGCAATGTCGCAAAAAGACATTATTCAAACTTATATCGGGATCAATAGCGAATCATGAGTCATCCATACTAAAGATGTTTTTGACAATTTTGCTTTTTTATGTGACATATATGCATGGTCTGTATAAATTGAAGCCCCTGCTTACCTTTCAATGTTATTTCTTATTCTCTTCTTAACAAATTCTACTTGCTTCTCGTTTTCTGCAAGGGATAAAGAGGAATACGTGCTTCGGGAAGTGAAGAGCACAACAAAATTATCAAATAGAAAAGTGTCTGAAAAATCAATAGAGAATAATTTACAAAGAAGGAGACATTCCATAAAATTCTAGAACAGGATGACCTTTTCAGTCAGAAAGAGCTGGGCGCAAAGTGACGTCTGGAAAATACAATTGAGTGTCCTGCCTTCTAGCACTTCTAGCGAATGACTTCTAAGAAGTACGGCTTAAGCGTTTTTCCTAAATGCTAAGGTCCCCGTGGTAAGCCAGTAATGGTTTTTTCAAACATAATTTTCTCTTTTGTTAGAATATCGAATTAACAGGTTAGCAGGATTAAAGAAAATTTTGTCTAGGAATTTTGGTGCACGACTGGGGTTCTTTGAACTCCGTATACTTGGTCAACATTTTGTCAGTGGTAGGCTGGAAAAGCCCAGCCATGGGATTTTGGAGCTAGAGCAGTAATTGGTTTACTAATTTTGACTCTGAAGAAAAAAATTAGCAGCAGACAGGAAAGGGCAGCATTGTCGTCAGTGCAAATAACAACTTAACAACTTTGATTCATTTCAGCGCACAATAAAGAGTTTGTTGTGGCTTTCAGTGTTGTATCATTGACTTGCTGAAAAAAAGTTTCTAAGAGAAAGTGGGCGACTTACTGGCATTGATGAAAAAATGAATTTCTACACGTTTTGTTCCCAATTGAATGATTGGATTTTATTCTCGTAAAGTCATGAATCTATCGAATCAAAGTCTTTTCAAAAGTTCATTCGTATTTGTCAGTATATGCTGTACGCCACAACTTCCAACAGGTCAGTTATTATATAATCAAAAGTAAGCCTATTTTTCATGAGCTTACGCTTCTTTGTATCATTTCGTTAATTAGAAGTATTCATGCCAAGACATTTTTTGATCTCGGAGTTCTAGCTTCAGAATTGGACACTGACTGTAGCATCATTTTTCAATAAAATTTGCCTACTTGAATGACTCAGGGAAGTTGCGACACTGCGACAAGGAAATTGTCCGTCTTCCGCATTTCCAATGTATTTTGGTAAGATACGCCTGCTTTAGATCAAGAGATGTGTGTACGAGGTAGTGGCAAACTATATTATCAAGTTTGTCTACTCCAGAGGAAGCTGGCGCGATAGGACGCAGAAACGTAGAAACCAGATCTTTTCCGATGACTTAGGAATTGCTGTGGATTTTATGGACGCTAGAATCAAGTTCAGTAAACTTGCTGCTAGAATTTTTCGTGGTCTTCTTTTTTGTATGAGCAAAAGTCAGCTCAGGAAAGCATGAATGGCTCCCATGCACTTGTGCCCTAGGAGACCTGCGCCCTTGCCAACGTCTTAGAAAATGCGCAATTATCAGCAAAAAAAACCCCCCCACCGAACTTTATGCGGTCACCCGAACTAAAAAAGTTCTGGAAACGCTGATGTGAGGCGGCATTCGAAACGCCCACTTCCACGCTTGTTCTTTTCTAATCTATGCAAACAACGAGTGCATCGCCTGAAAATCCAGCAAAAGCACGAATTCTATGCAAGCAACTTTGGTAGGGGGTGGATTTTTGAATCTAAAAACTACTATTTATATGTGGAACGGTAATTCTCGACCGTGTGCCATAAAGAATTTGAAACACCTGTTTACGTTGGATTGAGTGACTAAATTATAAATTTGTATGATGAATAGCTTTAGATCAATGAATATTGCGCACATTGACTGTTTATTTAATTTTATTCTATTCAATTCAATACGCTCTTGTCGTTTGCAAAGAACGAAAAACACGCAGGCATTCATAAACTAACTACAAGGATAGATTATCATGTAGTTCGGGTCTAATCTTTTTAAAGTACATGTAGAGATACAGCTTGTATGTGACTGACTGCTGATATTCAACTATGTACAATACCGCTCGTTATTTGCGAAAAAAGGGCATTTTGAATTAGACTCAGGCGACGGTCACCTGAGTCCAATCGCCTAAGGCTCCCGCCAGAGTGCCGAAGTTATGCCAGCGCTACGCCAGCATTTCGATCGATACACGTGTATTTCGTTGGGGACGTCAGCTAGCCCCGCCCCAACGAAATACACGTGTATCGATCGAAATGCTGGCGTAGCGCTGGCATAACCTCGGCACTCTGGCGGGAGCCTAAGTCGCACGACCTCGCTTGAGTTGACTTCAGAACGCGTTCTCTTTTCACTTTTTACGATCGGTATTGTATCTGGCTTAACATAGCTGTAAAGAATAATTGAGAATTCATGCAATCTCGCCCGTAACTCATTTTTCACCTGAAAAAAGTCATTTCCTTTTCATCTAGAAATGGAGTCCAATTCTTATCAATATAGGCCCGCGTAAAACGAAAGTCGTTTTATAGTACTTCAGATCAGTTAAAATGTTGGCACCTTCAATGGACAAAAGGTTCACTAATGTCAACCTAGGATGCGCTTGATAATAAAAGCTTTGATTAGGAAATTTTTTGCAACAGCGTCTTCGACGCGTGATGCCCTAATCTCTAATTCCTTTCTCTTGAACATTTGGTTCAAAATACGATGAATCAAATCTAATTATAACGACGATAATCTACTTCAGCACTTTTCAATAGACGTTGCCGAGAGTTCTATGATTGAGATAGAACAAGTGCCTTTAAATGTTTTTTTTTCAGCAGCTGTTCCCACTCCTTCCTTGATGTTCTTTTTCGCTTTTTATCTTCATTACACCTTCTAAATCTCTTGTGGGTGGCTTTTCCGCTCTTTCGCCTTTGCTTTTTTCGGTGCTTGACCGTACGAAGCTCCCAGAATCACATTCAAAAGTGACACAAAAATGGAATTCTTCAGCATCTGTAAAGCTTCAGTGCTCAACAAATTAGGTTAAGAGAAAAAAAGCAGTGGAAATATCTATCGAACCTCTTGTCGCCAGCGCAAAGACACACATTAGGAACAGAAGGATAGACTGTTTTGACACCGACATTGTTTCTGCAAAAAAACCTTCATATACTAAGCAAACGCACTTCAAGTAGCTTTTTGCATGTCACCACAATCGAAGAAGTTGGGCCCCTACGTTGCCTACATTATGAACAGAAGCGTAAACCTATCAAGTGCAACGAAAAAAACCATTCGAAAAGATCTTAACTGGAGAAAAAACAAGGGGTTTCCAAATGCCCCATGCCCCGCTTTGGTAGCAAGGTAGCGCGCAACGCGCGGAGACGCAGACGAGCAGAGGAGAAAGATCAGAACCAACGCCAGATTTGCCTTTGGTCGTGGACCTGGGCGAAGTCTTGCAAAACGAAACCGTGCAACATTATATATCACTCTAATCGTCATAACACGACTGGAAGCACTGATAACGTCCCAAGGTTGCGAAACCCTCATCAAGGAAATAACCCAGCAATATCATGTGCGACTCTCTGCGCAAGATTTGAGCTAGTTTCTCGTTTATTGAAATCCGCTGTCGTGAACTTCTGGGACTCGATCTTAGTATCAAAAGAAGTTGAGTCTTTAATTGTGTGGGGAGCTTTCACAAAAACCTTCTTAGCGTCAAAAAAACGGAATTTTTCGGTTTTGCTGGGTACATGGCCCCACTTATCGAATGGAGTTAACAATAATAGGGAAGTGGTGGTGGTATTCAGCTTCGCAAGCACCTGTCACTAAATTTATCGGAGGTTCTAACCGAGCGCGTTTCAGGTGACAATATTTCTTCGTACAATTTTCATAAGGTGCATACTGTGTGCTAGAAAGTGATCACGAAAAACCTAATTAACTGTTTGGCAACGAAAGACATGCATACAGTCTGCCCTAATCGGGATCAGTTCGGCTGAATTTGCGCGCTCGCAGCGCTAGGGGATCGCGCTGCATACGCGCGCTGTCGCAGAGAGTGAAGAGATAGAGGAGAGAGCAAACTAGCTAACCGCAGATGTGGCGCGAAACCCTTGCGGCGCGGACTCCCGCCATGCCGAATTTGGCCTGGCTAGGATTGGGGCAGACTGTATGTATTGAGAAGAAACAGTAATTGAATATTAAAGGCAGTGTCCGGGCAAAAACTCGATTTTGAGGTTTTGTGCTTACCCGGGCTTATTCGCTAGGCTTGATCCGAAACACATTGGAGACGAGAAAGGGCTCTAACACTGGAGGGAAATTAGCAAGTGGGCGGGGTCTTCCCCACTGTGAATTCACGCTTCCAGCTTCCAGAGCAATTTTCTCGGATCCGTTAGCCGCCCTGACATCACTACCGATCAAGTGCAAACGAATGACCTGAAACCGGAATCAAAAAGATCGCCCTTGAAGCTGGGAGCGTGAATTCACCGTGGGGAAGACCCCGCCCACTTGCTGATTTCCCTCCAGTATTAGAGCCCTTTTTCGTCGTTTTCGCGCTCTCCAATGTGGATTTTCGGATTCAGCATAGCGAGTAGGCCCGGATAAGCACAAAATCTCAAAATCGAGTTTTTGCCCGGACACGCTTTAGTTTGAGTAAGCCATGAAAAAACGAGTGCTAATAAAAACCCTAATGCTAAAAAAATAAACTTCCGAAATATGGTGCTATTTCATTATGATTATTTTTGCGGTTCTCATGCAGTTTTATGAACTTAATAAATGAATTTAGTGCGTTACAAAATTTAATCAATGCTAATAGCGCACAGAGGGCATTACGCCAGTATGCGCGTTGTTGAAGATGTCCACAATCTCATTTTTTGGCTATATGACACCCTCTACCCGCCAGTAAGGTATATGAGCCCATCTAAACGTAAAACATCAAAACGAAATCATCATGTTATCCTGATTTTACGCGCATTTTACGCGCGGAAAGGGATTTTTTTCCTAAAATTGAACAGCACAGACACGCCGAAGGACTTCATAACCAGAAAACTATACAGTGCTGCATGTTGCCTGAGAGTGTCGTGCGGCATAAGTCTCGTTTTCCGAGACACAACGAGGCGGCTGAGCTGCGCGGTTGAAAAACCGAATAAGCGCGTCTTACGCGTAAAATTAGGGTGGCATACAGAAGCTATCATATGCTAACAAAATGATCTGACTGATGAGGAAACAAGATCGGTTGCCGATAATGCATAGACCCACGCGACCGCAGCCATAGTCAAGATTTCATAAATGCTTTGCGCTTGTGCCAGTTCGGATGTACAGTATTTACAATGGAACGTGCGACTCTCTATGAATCTCGGCATGGAGTTGATATTGTAGTTGTGTTTCTGAGCCTTGATCCAAGATTGTTAACACTTTATTGGCTGACGTTTCGGCAAGACGCCTTCTTCAGAGCCTTTTGAACACGCCGATAGAGTTCTGATGCCAGAGCGAGCGTTGAATTTTCAACGGCTCTGAAGAAGGCGACTTGCCGAAACGTCAACCAATAAAGTGTTAACAATCTCGGGTCAAGGCTCAGAAACACAACTACAGTATTTACAATTAAGTAATCACTTCTGCCTAAAAATAACGCATATCCACCGCGCATGGGCCTTGCATGCGACACTTGCATGGGGCCAACGATGTGCCTCGAACGTGACGCGAATTTTTGCGCGTTTGCGCTGATGGAGAAGGGAGTACACGGCTGACACATGCTGTATGTCCAACGGATAGTTTGCAAACAGACTCTATTACAGGAAAGCGCTCATGTTGTATTGCAGCATAAGATTCATGGGAACAAGAATCACAATTTTGCATGGAACTTTGGAGAAGAAATGCATTATTTTGAATACTATTAGGTTGTAAAGAAAGTTCCCGGGCATTTGCGAAAATTTTTTTTCAAATCGCTGTAACTTCAAGCAGATTGATTCCTTTTCAAAGCCACAAAGTTCCTTGCAAAGACATTTTGTCCACAACATATATTTGTCTTGCTGACTTTTCAGCACCTCACTGCGGTCCACCAGCATGCGCAGAAAGAATAAAGGACGTCGCGAAAAGTAGCCCATTTGTGCAGGATTATCTCAGCCAGGTAGAAAGCTGGAGAGCCCAGATGCTGTAGTTATATAGAGATCGGTCTGCTGGGGCTGTTATAAGGACCATTCATTTTTTCGCAGGAGCACATGCAAAAATTTTTTTTCCAGAATGTTTGAAAAACCAACCATTTTTTGCTCCTAAAAATGCATCAATTTTCGAGTAAGTGATTTTGAAATCTTCTCTTTCTGCACGGGACAAACCAAATCTTTGATTACTGCGAACACTTTTGGGGTAATGCCTTACACATCCTTTGGACCCATCATCCAGGCGTGACGATCCCCGCAGAAGAGACGCCAGTTGCGAAAAGAGTTGTAGTCTAAAGCAAGTTTGAAGCTTGTAATTTCTGGGCACAAATCGCAAAACTCGAGTGCAGCTGCAAGTCAGAAGTTAACAAGCTTCTCAATCAGATCACCCAAGATCTAGACAAGATTCTTTGAACTGCGCAAAAAAAATGACCGTATGAAGAAAAATTGCGAAATGTTTTATGGTTGGACCTCCCATTTTATGCTCCGGGGCCTCCCATTTGTGCTCCGAAGACCTCTCATTTTGTGCTCCGGAGACCTCCCATTTGTGCTCCGGAGCGCTCCGATTTTCTGCGCCGCGGCTCGTCCAAATCTGGCGGACTCGCGGCGGAACGATTTGCAAGCCCGCCGAAGGGGTCCGATCTGCCTTCTTTGTGACGTCACAAGAAGGGACCGCCCCCTCGCCCCGCTCTCATTGGTCAACTGGGTCCGCCGCGGCTCTGGCAGATTTCGACTGTCCGCCGGAGGGGTCCGATCGATTGTCTGAGTTTCTATCGATGCCAAGACGTGTTTGACCGGCACATCAAAAAAGGAAATCTTGGGCTCCGGAGCACAAATGGGAGGCCTCCGGAGCACAAATGGGAGGGCTCCGGAGCACAAATGGGAGGTCTCCGGACCACAAAATGGGAGGGCTCCGAAGCACAAAATGGGAGGGCTCCGGAGCACAAGATGGGAGGGCTCCGGAGCACAAATGGGAGGTCTCCGGAGCACAAATGGGAGGGCTCCGGAGCACAAATGGGAGGTCTCCGGACCACAAAATGGGAGGGCTCCGAAGCACAAAATGGGAGGGCTCCGGAGCACAAATGGGAGGTCTCCGGACCACAAAATGGGAGGGCTCCGAAGCACAAATGGGAGGTCTCCGGACCACAAAATGGGAGGGCTCCGAAGCACAAAGAGGGCTCCGAAGCACAAAGAGGGCTCCGGAGCACAAAATGGGAGGTCTCCGGAGCACAAAATGGGAGGGCTCCGGAGCACAAATGGGAGGTCTCCGGAGCACAAAATGGGAGGGCTCCGGAGCACAAATGGGAGGTCTCCGGACCACAAAATGGGAGGGCTCCGAAGCACAAATGGGAGGTCTCCGGACCACAAAATGGGAGGGCTCCGAAGCACAAAGAGGGCTCCGAAGCACAAAGAGGGCTCCGGAGCACAAAATGGGAGGTCTCCGGAGCACAAAATGGGAGGGCTCCGGAGCACAAATGGGAGGTCTCCGGACCACAAAATGGGAGGGCTCCGAAGCACAAAGAGGGCTCCGGAGCACAAAATGGGAGGTCTCCGGGGCACAAAATGAGGGCTCCGGAGCACAAATGGGAGGTCTCCGGCGCACAAAATCGGAGGGCTCCGGCGCACGAGTGGCAGACCACCGCTGGGGAAACCCCGCGGCCCTGCCATTTCTGCGCCGGAGGGGTCCGATCGGCTGTCTGAGAATCAAAAGGCGTATTGAAAATTTACGTCGCTCTACTGAACACTATACAACACTTAGTGTCAAAGTCCGACCGAGCGCCGAAAAAATGCGTTTGAAAATGAAATTTCCAAAAGTGCCCGGGAACTTTCTTTACAACCTAATAAATTGTTGCAGCCAAACAATTGCCAGTTTGAATTGAGCCCCAATACGTTCTTGGCGGTGAAAATCTGTAATTATTTTGCGCGCAGAATTGTAAATACGTTTTTTCTGCTCTTCTTTCACACGCTTTGCACTCTTTGTGGTTACACCTCGCAACTTATCTAATATTTTTGGACTAACTACCCCCAAGACAATAACAGTCAAGCTACGATCGAGCTCCATTACCAGACCGCTGCATGTGACATCTATTCTTTAATTCAGAGACGCGCACACATTGAGTAAAAAAAAGCTCTTGATTTTGTTGTTAGCAGTTTTGTACTAACAGTCCATCCAATTCAAGGATATTTGCTATTTGGATTGAGAAGAACAAGTCGAGCTTGTTTAGACAAGGTGTGCAAAGCGATTTCGAGTTTCATAGTCACAGTATTTCAACTTGTCTGCAGAAGTTCAGACTAATGTTTATAAACAACTAATACTGATATGTAAAAATGAAATATGCATTATGTACAAGCAGCATCTCAAAGTTTAGGGAGTTTTGGGATCGGTGCTGATAAATTAAGAGGCGCAAATTTCGACAAACCATGACGTTGAGGGTTACTCTGTTTTTATTTACTTTTTGCGTTTTAGCGGAGGAAGTGGTTTGAATAATCCTTGTCTCTTTAGTTGTCTTTTTTTGCGCAGGCGTCTTCTACGGCATTTCCGATTCGGTCTGTTTTTGCAATACGGTACACTGCGCTTTCTTTTTTTCCGTGTTTGATGGACAACAGGAGGAGCTGCAGGGGCAGCACGGCGTGCACGAGCCGCAGAGGTCGGAGGAGTCGGCTTCTCGGTTACCGCTGCATCTTCCTGCAAGGTAAATACAATTTCTTTCAAATTCTAGCGCATTTAGCAGAAAAACTGGTCGCATACCTTCTCGTTGGGTGGCAAATCGGACGGGTCTGTGTGCCGAACACACGAGCCGTTTGACGCTAAATAGTAACCTTCCCCGTCACCAGCACATGGTGTTGCGAAGTCACACGCCGGGAGCAGTAGGAAGAGTAGATTTGCTGATAGCATTCTGAAAACAGCCGTTTAATGTTTTAGAAAAAAACAATAATAATGGAATGTTGTAAAATGAAGCGTAAACATTTTTCTGAATGAATGTAATTTTTCCAAAATGAATGAAAATGTTATTGTCCAACGGTCATGGATTCAAGCATGACACTGGTTTGATTTCATTCTATAAAATACAATAAATGTGAATGAATGCATTAATTAATTGACTTGTAGAGGTAGAGCCATCGTAGACTTAGCTAATCACAGAACATATGCATGTCAAAGATAATGCAATTGTTTGCACGCTACTCCAAAAGCTAAAGTATTCAGCTAAAATCATCAGTGGATAGGTTAGCCAACAGCTGGAACTGATAACCATAAAGATACAAATGAAACTGAGTTGAGCAGATAAGGCAATCTCTCTATTTTATACCTCTGCGATCTATCGCGTAAAGCAATTTTTGTGAAAGTTACGTTGCCCGGTAAGGTCATATTGAGATTATATTTTTGATCTTTTTTAGAGTTTATCGAGATAGGTTCGGTTAACACACGTGAGACCTAATGCGCTTTCGACATGTACTTGCACGCAAGTGTATGTTATGTCAAGTACAAATGTGCTGACGATGAGATAAATCCTGATTTGCAAAACTGCGTTTACAATCGCTGCATACTACACTCCGAGATCTTCCGTTTTTTTTTCTTTCCTGTCTGGACCTGGATTCTAGAAAAATTGCTTCTCAAATAATATAACAGTAGTTATCATATAAAAACAATCGAATTCTTTACTTAATGTAAAACTGTTTTAAGAATTACAACCTTGAGCTATTATGAAGCTACAGAATTCGTTACTAAGCGTGGAGCTTGCTCAAAGCTTTCTTTTATCTCATGGAACAATGAGGATAACGCTTTAGTCTTCTTAAGTTTTTGATGATCCTGTCATTTAGTTCTGTTTTCAAATTTCAAACCGAGCGATTATTTTAAAGTTTCTTGTTCAGAAAACAAAACATTGCTTTTAACAATAACCTCGAACTCATAGCCGTCTCCCATTCACAAAACGGGAACAACACAGTTTCATTTACGGTTACTACTAAAAACTGTTTATAAACCCGATAAAGCGCCAGAAGCGCAGCATTGTTCCCGTTCTATCCAATTATCGATCCTTGAATAGTTATCGCTTATTTAGTTGAAGTAAGTTCAAAATTAGAAAAATTACTTGAAGTTAATTTGGTGGTACTGTCGGGATGCAGCTAATCCCCAACAGCTGCCTAGGAAGGAGGTTGGCCCTGGATAGCCAACCTCTGGCAGTGACCTCCGCCCGCCGGCAGGAGCCGGTGCCCTCTCCCCTTTCCTCTTACACTTTCTGTATATATCTGTATAATAAATATCTTAGTAAGACCTATGTAAACCCGCTACACACAGGTAAAGGCGTCATGAACCTTTATCCTGACATGGAAGTCCCGGGAAGATTTTTTTTTCTCAAATTCTAAAATTAAATTTTTTTATCAACCAATCAACCATATGGTAAATAATATTCGATCCCCTCCTCCCCTCTGCCACAATCTTCCAACCGTCTGGATGGAGTCACTCAACAACGAATGAAAGCGAGTGTGTGAGTTCTAACTGTTTTGTTAATTTATCTATAATAATCGTGTGCAGCGAAAATATTTAATCATTTTAGAAGGTAAAATAAAATAAATTAAATTAAAATAAAATAAAGTAAAATAAAATAAAAAATAACAGTCCTGCGAACAGTCCCATTTTTGTCAATTCTTTCTTTCGCAAAGCGCTCGCATCTCCCGTGATCCGTGATTCCGTGATCCGTGGTCCGTGAATCCGTGAAACCGTGATTCCGTGAATTTTTGTTACCTTATTTTATTTTTTTCTTTTTTATAATTAGACAATGGACTTGTTCGCAATTGCTAGCACAAAATTCACTGCAGTATCAGACCCAGAAAGATAAATCTGCTGGCCCACTGCAGATAACTTCTGCTGGGAAGTGTCGACAAAACGTAATGCTACGACCTCTCAGGAAATATAGCAAAACCCAGTGCTACTGTCTGCGCGCGGTGACCCCCTTTGGCTATAGAGCAACGCAGCTGCCCTCGCAAGTTGTAAGCATGTGACCCGCGACAAATTTTTTTGTGACAAATTAATATTATTTGAGCGCTATGACCTTTCAGCTGCGATAGTGCAAATACGTCTGCTTTGTGTCGCGATAAGCCTTGGAACAGGATTAATTATTGCGTAACCTAATCTTTTACGATCATGGTATACGTCCAACAGCAGCAGTTGCACAGTATGACCCCTTAGCCTCTGTTCTTATGCAACTTATACTGCCAACAACAACAGTTGTGCCCGATGTCCCGTTGCCGTATATCTTACGCAAATTATATTATCGTAATATTTACCTTCTGCTGTCGAATACAAAACCACTTCAAACCTTTTGAAATATTCAGAAATATTCATACTATACACAACATTATATTGTTTGTTGTTTCATGAAAATGATACACGTCTAGATCAATAAAAAAAAATTTCGACAGCTTTGGTGATATTCCGCGCCTCACAGATAATAATAGCACTCAAATCATTCTTAGTGCAGGATCGTACTTTTGAAGATTTACCGCGTTTTGCTACAATTTCCCATCCATTGAACAAACTGCGCATAAAAAAAATGCAGTTTTTTTTGGAGCAAGGAGTAAGAAATAGCATTCCAAGCATTAAAGCATGCCCTAGTGGATGCGCTTGTTTTAGTGCTTCCTATTCTAGGAAAACCCTATATCATCCACACCGATGCATCAACCATCGGTCTCGGCGCGTGCCTCCTACAAGTCAATCCGGAGACTAGTAGTGAATATTTGATCGCACATTGCAGCCGCCGCTAAAAAGACACAAGAGGAACTATGCAGTTTCTGAGTTAAATTTTCTATGGTTGCCAATATTTCCATATTGTTGATAACTGATCATGCCAGCAAATCGATCATGCACAGATCAGATCTCGTGTCATCTAAGGCTCAGGAGCAGACCCATCGTTTTTTCAAGTTTGTAGATTCTGAAAGCCTCAAACTTGAGGAACAGTCGCATGTCTTGAAAGACAGATGACAGCCATTGCTGCTGCTTAGAAAAAAAATCCAATAGCTTTGTTCTTCGAATCTCGTATACCGCGATTTCAAAATGTAATTGTTTTTGGCATATACAAATTCAAAAAAAAGCTCATTTCATCAAGCGCTGTGCATATACCTTTTAGAAAAAAAAGTGAATCTGAAAGAAAGGAAAAGAGCAAATAGAGATACTGCAAAATATCTGCTATGACCAAGAATCTCTCATCTGCAATCAAGTTGGACCTCTGTAACATGCATCTCATGAGCTCTTGCTCAATTTTTGCATTTTCTTCTTCTTCCATGTAGTGCAGGCTTAAAGAAAAAAGGACAAGATTCGAGTACTTGGAAAAAGTTTCGAATGTATGAAAAAAAAATCTAGTGTGACGTTTTCGATTCTAGGAACTCCTCACCATATCATTTCAAAGATATTCTTTAGTGAATGGCTATATCATTACGCATCAAAACCAGACTGATTAATTCTTGCTCAGATTCCACCAATATTTTCGAATTATTTCGAATTTAGTCGCTAAATCTCCAAAAAAAAATTTCGTTCTAGCATAGAAGAAGCATTTGAGATGATTGCTGAAGAAAACATTTTTTAGAAAGGAGATTACTAGAGTGTTATACAACTTTTGCTTTGTTACTTACATACTTTTTAGAAAATGTTCAGATATTAGCGGTACGTATTCTAGAATTCGTCCGTCATTCAAAAAAAAGTGATTGAAAATTTTTTTAGAAGACAGATTTTAAAAGTCGTATTCAAATTCATTAAAAAAAAGTCGTCACCTTATTAATACTCAACACATATTCATGTTTATTACCCCTACAAAGCCTCTATTTCAAGAATTCTGAGCAGAAACTGCAGTTACAGATGTTGATCTTTAGCTCATTTTTGACATAGCGGACGCAACCTCAAAAGAAAAGAAATGTTGATTTTCATAGGAATATGTCATTTAATATGCCAAACGTTTCCTTTTTTTTCACAAGTTCCACAAATTTATGAACTAATATTTGTATCAGAAAAAAACTCAATATATTATAGATTCAAATGCTTTACAAAGGGGCCACTTGCTTGAGATTGCTGGAGATTAGAAAAGCACTATATGCATTGTCGAAATAGAATTAGATGTAGAAGTGAAAATCTTTATATTGTAGAAGTAAAAATCTTTATAATCTAATGTGCAGCATAGACTACTCAGCTTGCAACCGTATTTGCGCAACAGTGCATTATTTAAACTGAAGCATTTTGCATCCTTATATGGCTATTTATCCATGGAAAGCGAATGCAAACTCTGAAAGAGCTTCAAACACATCATCACGTCTCACTAAGCTACGCCATAAAGTCAACACAGTTCTCATCATCTTTTTTTTTACTTTAGTTCTGATTCTAAGTGATTGACAACCCATTAAGGAGTATTCTTCGGAAACTCTACAATTTTTCAGAAGAAAACGCATTGGAATTCGTTGGTACGTAGCTACTGTGAAGCTTTGCTGGAATTTTCTTTCATCTTAACAGTGAGAGAAAAGCGAACTTTTTATTTGATATATAGAATATCATTCCCCTCCCATGTGACCCCACTTTAGCTTTAGTTAATAGTACTACAAAACTTTTATCAAAATAAATGACAAAACATCTTGTTTTCAGAATATTAATGTTGTGTTGCCACTACATTTTGCAAAATGTTCAGAGAATTTTTGCAATGTAGTGTAAAAAAAAGGCAGTCTTTACGACAACCTCGTAGACAATTCAGTATAGCTTCAAAGTTGTTTTTATTTCCAGTCAATGTAGAATTTTGAAAATTAAAATCATTGCGTACTGCATTCCACGGATCAAAAAAAAACTGCTGCTATGAAATCCGGCTGACATTGTTGATAGCGAATGTTTGAAAAAAATTTTTGGATCAAATTCATAAATTTGAATCATATCTCATTTTTAGTCAAACATTTTATGCTTTTCGACACTCTTGGATCAAATTCATAAATTCAAATCATATCTCATTTCCAGTCAAACATTTTATGCTTTTCGACACTCTCAGGTGCATACGAAACCTACTTTCCAGCATCCTATCAAATGAAAGACGCAAGAGAGCGGATGAAAAGTATATGAGTAGCATGACGCTTCGCTAGTCGTACACGTAAAATGCCCTCGTCAACCTATTTCTATATCTCAATGCTAAATGAGCACCGCCTAAAATAAATTGCCGCCAGCCCAGTTACTCGCCACTTTCAAAGCGCGAGCGCTTGAATATTTGCCTACTCAGATAATGGCAAAACATAACCGCTACGTATTATTATTGAGATTTTTCAAATTGCAATCCATCAAGCTCTAGGACAGATCTTCTAAGCTCTGATCAAGCTATTATTTCTGTGAGTTATAGTGCTGGATGAAGCATTGCTGTTATGGTTCAAAAAAAAACTTGGAAGTGACAAGTCACATTTCTGGGAAATCTCAACGTTTGTCACTTTGATGCATTTTTTTGTGACTGTGCGCACATTCAAAAAAAAGAATTTTTTTCCAATCTGTGATTGTTTGTTCCATATTGGACTGCACTGCGACATTTCTTGATCAATTCGCAGGAAAAATCTACTGAGTGATGCAAGGTTTTTTAATGTCCAAACAAAATTTCCTGACTGCCACAAAAAAAAACCGCAAAGTGTCGCGAATAGTCGAGATAGCTTATAGAAAGCAGCCATACGACGTAGATTTGGAATAACGGACATACTATTGGTAAAAAACATCGGAAAATAGCAGTTTCTCCAGTTTTGTGCGATTGCACAAACCAAGTCTGCATTACGTTGTTAAACGTAGCGATTCAGAACTACATTTAAAAATACTTTCAGAGAGTATTACTTGTAGCTGAAAAACAGATTGTTTTCAGAGAACAATTCTCTTCTAACCGAAACTCTTTAGAAAAGAAAAAAAACTTGCTGTTTGTCAAAAAAAATCCTCAGTGCTTCTGAACATGTTGAGATATCCAGATTGATATTTTAATCGGAAGCAATGACCGCATTTAAAAGGTGAACAGCCGAAGCTGACAATAAGCAATAAAGGCACAGTTTTTGTCGCACCGAAATTTATTTTTTGGGAATGAAAAAAGAAACTGTTTAGACCGTTTCACATCACCCAGTCCTCGTTCTTTTTCCTAGAAAATGATGGTAATTCCTTTACAGATTTCATCAGAATTCAGGAACATTCATTTCATAGAATTTTCTATATTGGATTTGGACGTTGAAAAAACGTAGACAGCTTCCACAGATTGCAACCAGTAGTGAATTAAGATGTAACATGTAACATGTAAAGATCACTTCCGCTGAAGTTTTCATACTTACAACCCGTAAGCTACACATCGTAGTTTTTTTTGCAGCGGAAGCGTTCTGGTACTACATCTCTAAGTTATCACTATTGTTATGTTTAATTAAGCTGTACAATTTGATCTGCATTTCCACTTTGAAAATGTCGGTTATCGGCTAATGCTTCCAAAACTCAATTAAAAAAATTTTTTTTGTTAGAAAAAAAAGGAAACATCAGAAGACGAACGACAATATGCTTGTATTGTCAATGGTTGTAGTCTTGAAATCGGTTTCAAAACCACAAAACAAATTTTCAACGCAATTCAGTTCAAAAAAAATCTGATTAACCGCGTTCCTTTTGTCCTCGCCATGCTTTCACAACGTGAGTTTGTTTACATTTATTTTGCCGCACCGCCGCGTTCTTTACAAGCATAAAATTCTTTGAAAAGGCAAATTCAAAGAAACCATTTGCATTATGCAGCTTCAAAAAAAACTTTTTCGTAACTACCAAATCTTGCCCCTATGTTGGATGCGCAATGTTGTGCAACACTCAATTCAACATTTGATGCCACCTTGATCTGCATATGCCTTATATACTGTGTATACATCTCTCAGGTTACATAACCTAATTAATTTGCTCATCATATTCCAATTGATACCACAATTCAACGTCACTTAAACCTATTTGTATAGCATAAACTCCCAAAATGACTATTGTATTACAATACTGCCTAATATACTGTTAACTATTTTTGTACCATCAACACTGTTGTATTTTTTTGCAATTAAAATGTTCTACAACAAATGCCCTTCCAAACCATAACTTTATCACCTCAACCTTCAAACACCGGTTGCATTATACTGCTATAACTTCAAGGCAACTATTCCTCTTTGTCACCCTCCGGGAATACGTTTCATCACCTTCTACAACTATAATACATGCTACTGCCTTTTCCACGCAGTCCCTACGTCACATCTTTCATTCCACATATCTCTAGCTTGAGGACAAGCTCACTCTAAACCCCTAGGATGAGGTGAAAGTCGCTGTTTGATTATCCAATTCGCCTGATCCAACTCCTCTACTCAATCAATCAGAAGATAATGGTATACACATTGAAACTCTCTATGGTCTCGCCGTAACTCGTGTACTCTTTACACACGAAACTCGGAAGACACTCATCTCGCCGTAACACGTGTATTTCCTACACACGTAACTCGGAGAACATTAAACAACAACCGAACAAGCTCGAGGACGAGCTTTCTGAAGGAATGGAGATGTCGGGATGCAGCTAATCCCCAACAGCTGCCTAGGAAGGAGGTTGGCCCTGGATAGCCAACCTCTGGCAGTGACCTCCGCCCGCCGGCAGGAGCCGGTGCCCTCTCCCCTTTCCTCTTACACTTTCTGTATATATCTGTATAATAAATATCATAGTAAGACCTATGTAAACCCGCTACACACAGGTAAAGGCGTCATGAACCTTTATCCTGACAAAACGCTCGCACAATGTTCTTGACATCTACTCTCATTTGCTTTAAGCTCTTCATATCTTAGTCATCCTTGCACGGACTTAGCTTATCGCCTCCATTCTCGGGATTTCTTGATACAGGAGGTAGAAGTGACAGACTGTGTTGAAAATCATCAGAATAAGTTGAAAACATCACAGCTGCAGCCATCTAAATTAAGACTCACACTCTGCCTAATGAAGAATTTTCGTAGTCGAACCCGACTCAATCTTTCCGCAATTTTGGCACATTGATCGTCTCACAACTAATATGTTTCATAATTTTCCTTGATTTTACCAAGATTACAGTTCTTTTTTCTTTCTTTTAATGACTGCAGTCTAATGCTATTCGATAGAGCAAAGCAAGGTCGATAAATTGATTATCGCATTTTTCTTGTCTCCTCCTCAAACGCCAGTCAGAACAAGCCCTATATCTACGGCGCACTTCCAGCTATGCAATTCTTACATTGCATCGGTCAAAAAGACTCCGATCATGTTTCAAAATGTGTCTTTTTCAAAGTTGTTTTTGCAGGGCATGATAGTATGAAATGATGGAAGTTTTGCAAATCAGCTTTTGCAGTGGCGGTGCAGATGAAAAAGGTATTGTGGATTTGCAAAGAATTGATTTACCAATACCACCGTCTTAAGCTTGTCACCTTAATTTTACCATTTAAAATTTACTTAATCTGCCGAAGGTGCTTGAGTCTTTACGTGCCACAGCAAACTACGTATCAAAAATGCAAGAAATTTATTGCCTGAGCGTTAGCATATGATAACTTACTTCGTCCATTTCATTTTTCAGTACAAAACGTGGCGTTACTCAATTCTCATTCGGCGAAGTGGATGAAGTGGGAATTTGACGTCTGATGACAGATTCCCGCTTTAAGATAAAAAGTGAAGTGGGAATATATGGGTGTTTTATCTAGTGTACAACGAACAGATAAGTTGGAATCTTCTCATTACTTTCCTTGCGTAAAGAACAAGATAAATTCATTTTACCGGGGGGTCAGTGAAGATTAGGCTCATAATGTCGAATGTCCTGTTCTGCGATTTTATTCGATGAATTCTAATCATAAAAAGTATCCCGAAAAAGATTTTCGGTAGCTTCTACTCCCTGCAATTTTTCGACTTATTCTAAAATCAACGTATAGCGCTTTTGGCTGAAAACTTGCAAAAGCTTGTCTTTTTGAAGTTTAAGCAGACTAACTATACCACAGCGTGCAAAAACCTTTTTCGTTTTACCTTAGAGCGAACGGTGTGGCGTACTAAAAGCGTCTCAAAAAAAGATTTTCCATAGTCGGGCTAATTTCATAAAAAACAAATGCTAACTTATTCTCTGGCGAATTTTATTATTATTTCGAAAGATTGTAAAGGCGTTTCTGAGGTATGCATACCATGTTTCTTCTCTCTTCTCATTTTATTGATGGCTCTGGAGCTTCGTGTCTTGTTATCTACCAATTAGTTTTGTTTACCTCAAGGCTGAAGAGTGGCTGGCCTTGTGCGCTATCTGAACCTTTGCTCGGATTTTTTTCTTTGATGCACCTCGTTGTGTGCTTCTAAATAAATAAATAAGCTGATAAATATAGGAATGTTTCAAACAATGTCTAGTGTATAGTTATTAATGACTCTCTTGAAATGAAGATTTTGGAGAAGCTCTGGGTACCACTTTGTGAACAGCTTCAACTTAGATTTACACTTAATTCAAACCACCGATCTCTTTTCAATATCGTAAAGTACGGCAGGAACTTTGAAGAGATTTTCGTGTTACAAAGGGCCATTTGCCTTGGAAAGGCAACAAAGCAGTCTGTACTAAACACACTAGGCTGAGTAAAGTTGCCGATTCTAGATGTAAATCTTGCATCTCATTGCAAAGCTACGTCAAAATTTATGCCATGTAAGCAGTGGCAATCGTTAAATTAATACTCCTAAAAATGTGATCAAGTAGTTTCGAAAGCTTCACAATCTTGCGCAAGGTTGTGTACTGAACTCGTGTCCGTGAAAAGCCTATCACACATGTTTTTAGTGTTTTTCGAAATCAATCGAAACTAAAGCTTTTCCACAATGACGCCATATGCCGAAAGTTCCTACCGTAATCTTAACGTATTGAAGAGCGGTGATTTGCTCATTGGGTGAATCTAAGTAAGTCGAGGCTCTAATGGTAAGATATCTTACTATAATATCTTTTGGTAACTGTCAAAGCGATGCGACGAGGGTACTCTCCTCCCCCATATGCTTTACCGTTGTGCTATGTGTTCTCTTACAGTGTTAACAGCAGATTCGTGACAACGAGGGCAGTCCAGATTATGCGGCGACGAAATATAACCGCGATACATGAACTAACGCGGATGTGCAGAAAAACGCCGAGAGAGTACTGAGGAGCGCATGCACTCAAGGAGGATCCACATAGTTTGCATAACAGCGAGTAGAGTTGACGGCGTTTGTAGTTAGTTTCCAGACTGTATGCACTTTAAGTGCAAATTATAGAGCTTGCTCCGCATGGAAAGTGCATATATGGGCAACAGTCGTCAAAGATCACCTCCTCATTCATAAACAAGCAAAGAAGGGATCAAGTGCATGTCATGTACAGAGCCCAAACAACAACGAAATATTGATTTCAGACTACCAAATTAGTGCAAATGTCTGACTCCCAGTTGCTATCATAATTTGGAAAAGTGTCGCCCATTTTGCTTCCTATCCTGCCTAACTTCTTACAATCATTAGTTTTCGAAAAGCACATTATGATTCTCAACAAAATGACGGTTAGGAAAGTAAAATAATAAAACCTATCAATCTCACGGGAATGTACTTTTTGAAAATATTGCTTTTGCCTCTAAAAATAGAAAAAACAGGGGGAGCTACGTCTCGTTGGAAGAAAAGAATCAGTCGATTTATGCGGTAGTACATTTTTCTAAATTTCTAGGAACACTTTGCTAAATTTTCAGGATTAAATGCCGAATCTCACAAAAACCTGTTAAGTTCTTACTTTTGGATGCTTTTACATTGTGAAAATATTGTTGTTGCCTCTGAAAACAAATGAGCAGAGGGAGCTCGGTCTGCTGGAAGGAAAGACCTAACATTCGAAACACATTTCCTCCAACTAGATTTTGATGTGAAAATTCACAGAAACTTGCTGCATTTGTTTTTGGCGGCCTCTACTTTGTGAAATCCCTACCTTTGCCAATAAAAACAACACAGCAGAGGGAGCTTGTTTCAATGGAGAAAAGACTTAGTGTTCATGCGGCAGTACATTTCTGGCTTGAAATTCAGTTTGGCCGCTTTTATCTTGCGAAAACACTTCTGCTTCAAAAGGCATAAGTCTCTAAGAAAGGAAAGCTTCAAGGACTTTATGCGGCAGCGCATTTAGGCTAAGGACTTTTCAGATTTAATGCTAAATCATGCAGAAGCTCGCTTGAAATTCACTCTTGAATACCCAGAGGGCTCATGCGACAGGACATTTTTGCTAGGATTGTCCAAGAAAAAGCTTTGAGCGAGCTTTGGTCTCGCTTTAAGAAATGACCGTTTCTTGGCGAGACGTATTAAGGAGAGTATAGGACTGTGCATGATCGCGAAGCTCGGTGTGTTAGCGGCCGTTGCACAGTTCCTGAGTGTCAGCCTGAGTTTCGGGTTGAATCTTAGTAGCTGTGGTATCTGGGTAGGGTACCAAGAAGAACAGCGTAGATGATTTGGGAGTTATTCGCTGTGAAAAGTTTCCTTGAGAGCATAATCTTACTTCTACTATTACGTACTTACGTTGCGCCAAGCGTTGAGAAAATGGAATTGATCTTGAAATGAAACTTTGAAATGAGCCTGATCTTGCTTCTATTACTACTTGCATTGCGAAAAAGATCGTTGAGAGAATGGGAATTCATTTTCTTGCTATTTTTAGTTGCACGCAGACAGTTATCAATGTATCTGCCCCAACCCACTTGCTAGCGATCCGTAAGGTCGCTACTGCCGCAGGACATTTTCGTTAAGAATTCCTTGTTTTCAAGGCTAAGTTATAAAAAACCTCCTTGAAATCCACTTCAAGCAAAAATTCTTGTGCTCTCAAAAGCAGAAAAGTAAAGGTGCTTTGCAAGAAGAACACCATAGATGATTTGAGAGTTATCATTGTAAAAGTTTGCTTGAGAGCATGATCTTACTCCTACGACTACATACTTACGTTTCGCCAAGAATCGTTGAGAGAATGGAAGTCCATTTCCTTGCATTTTAAGTTGCACGCAGATAGTTATCAGTGTATCTGCCCTAACCCACTTACCAGCGACACCTAAGGTCGCTACTGCCGCAGGACATTTTTCCGAACGATTCCTTATATTCAGGGCTAAGTTATAAAATCTCCTTGAAATTCATTTCAACCGCTCCTGCTTCGCGAAAATTATGCTTGTGCACCCAAAAGCAAAAAAGCAAAGGAGGCTGGTCTCAAAAGAAGGATAGAGCCATGGGCTTCACAGCAGGAACTTTTTGCAGATTATCCAATGGAAGTTTCAGCGAGCTTTAGTATCGCTATAAGGGTGCCTTCATACCGCGCCGGCAGCCGTTGCTGGCAGCCCATCGCCGCAGCTGGCCGCTTTGTCATATAAGCACAAAATCATCAAATTCTTGCTATTTAACATACATAGCTTGGCGAAAAGTTCATGACAAGAGAGTCATTAACAATCAGATAGCAGACACAATTTTTTGGGATTTTCTGTAGAAAACCAGTATTCTAGCAACTTTCAACGAGTGAACCATTACAAATGTGCCGTATTTTAGGAAACATTCATGCTTCCTTCTTTTCTTCAGTGTTTACTCCGAGAATTTTGCCTCATACGTTTTCATATTCTTTTGCTCCTCGGATGGTAGGGGATCTTGGTGGCATGCTATAAAATATACTTCTCCTAACATGATGAGAAATTTTCAGTCAATTAGCGTCAGATAGTCATCACATTACACATTGACACAATGTCGAATTCACATTATACACAACATGAAAAAAAGCATGCCATGACAAGGACTGAATAAAAACCAATGATTGTTTTATAATGGAAGAAAATCTATTTGGAATGATTTTTTCGAGAGTGGTCGCTAGTGCAGGCACATTCGTGTCCTTATGATTCCAAAAGATCGCGCTAAAATCTTGCCACTTTTACATCCCAATCAAAATCATATTAGAGCTGTTTTGCCCTATCATACATTCTTAATAGCAGTCAGATTCTCTCGAAGGACTGGCGTAATTCAGTTTAGCTTTTTATAAATCTTTGTGATCAACATGTCAGGTTGGTTGAACAAATATTCAACAAATATTGCACAAGGGCTTGACGATACCTTTAGAAAGACATTGAAGCGAATCTCAAAGAGCTGATTCCTTGGTTTTAGGTTAGAAAAACTTGCAGCTTTACTATAAATGAGCAATCGGTGACTTTATCATACACAAAACGATGTAAAACTAATGAACAAAGATCTCCATTGTTTTTCGTCACAATCTGTGATTACTCGTAAGCATTATGAATATTAGACTGGTCGTTTGAATTCTTCGAAGTGCTGTCTACCAAAATGCTACTAAAATGTTAAAGACTGCTAAATTTGTTGCAGAGACGTTATCGAACGCATTCAGATTGTTTTACCCAGTTCGTACTCTGACGGAGGTCATCTGCCAAACGCCAGCCAACAAAGCATTTGATAATCTCACTGCTCGTTCAATAAAAGCCATGTTACACTTTTCGCATGAGAGCCTAAGGGCAACGAGAATCATCGCTAAACTAGACACGCGTTAGAAAATTCTCAGTCGTAAATTTGATTTCAAATAATCCACCGTTACAATGAGCTCAGGTTGTAGTTTTTCTTAGCATGTTGCAGAGTGAATTCTGCTTGGCTGAACAGAAGCAGGGATTGCGACGTAAAGCAAGTCTTTGACATTGTCGATCATGCTATCATAGGCCGTCCGCGCTGCGCACGGAGAGCAACGCTGTTGCGTAGATTGAAGGCAGTTCACGACTGGAAGAAGCGCAGAGAAAAACAGGCGGCGAGAGTGCACGAGGAAAGAGGATTGACGCGCAATACACACCTTGCGCACTCTCCGCGCCCTGCGCGGACGGCCTATATACGAATGACAATTACGCATATGGGAACCAAAGTTCTCGCACAGAGAGGTTTCGAAAATTCATGCTGATGCAATTATGATACCACAACCGCAAGAAACTTGCATGCGCAGTAAAATTGATAAGTATTAACACGTAAATATTTTCGAAAGTCGTAATCTTTATGGATAGAAGCGTACTTTTCTGACTCAAACAATGGAAACAAAAGATGACTGCCTGACGTTTTGTGCAGGCCCTTCATCTTAACTGGCATTAAAATGTTTATGAGTAGAATTCTTCAAGAAGATTTCTTCGTGCATGTATGCACAGAGGTCAATGTTCGCTTCATAAATTCCGAAATTCGATATGTTTCTAACGATCATGCACTTCCAACAGTACATCTGTGATTGAGCTACGAATAATAGAATTTGATTCTATTGAAATAGACATTTTGAAGCAGATCCAACTCCAAAACTGTGATTATCAACGCTGTTAATGATTTTGCAGCTGTTCTTCAACCTTTTTAATGACAAATTTTTCGAAAAATCCCAATGAGTGTTTACGCATGCCGCGATAGTGCAGAGAATATTAAACATAAAAAGCTATGCAGGCTATCGTGCTTTTGACCTCTCCAGTAAAGTCCAGATTTAGTAAGCAGGGGATCAAAGCATTAGGAGCAGCTTGAGAATGTGAAAGGGACAATGACTCTAAAATGTGCTGGCATAAAGCATAATCTGTAATCTGTTTCACATTTCAGTTCAGTTATTCATGGGCACTCCCTGTGTAAAATTCGATACATAAATTGCGAAGAACAACAAGAAGATATGTCGGTTACGTCATTTATATATGTCGGTTATATATGCCAGTTCGGATCAGGTACACCCCTTCAGTTGTTATTTGGGAATAGCTTGTTAGGCTTGGTCATCATAGCTCTCTTATCTCGGAGTTCTGCTTTCTCCCCAAAAATTGGTCGGACAAGTTGTCAAAACATCCGGTTCCCGCATACACATTTGATTAAGTTGAATAATGAAAGAGCGCCTTTGCTGCAAGCAGAAGCATGAGACAGACTGAGCCTCTTTATCATATGATAACATGGTTAAACAAGCTTAGCCATTTTCTATTCTTGACACGCCATCTGGGAATAGGACTTGAGCTGATAATAATGGATGTTTTATTGTTTTTGTTTGTTAATGTTCATGTCTAAATGTTCTCGTTCTTTCTACTGGATGTGGCACGTTCATTGCTTATGAAATGTAGTAGACGTTATCCGTCTAGTCACCTTGGTGCGATGTGTGTTACTGCACACAATTTCAGAATCTCGGATGAAATGCCGGGCTCCCGCCGTGCCGTACCTGCACTGAGTGCGCGTACGGCCAAATTTCGACGCCAAACAGCCCGTTTTTCTTATTTTGGTATGTTTTTTTTTTGTCTTTTAGCTGCACGCACGGTCTAGTTTTCAATAACTTGCTACCTCTATACTCGTGCATCGCCGTTTTAGATCGGATATCTCAAAATTTATCACTTCTGCTTTCAGGTAAGGAAGGCACATGGGCAATCCTGCAGGATTGTGAAGTGAGTGTGCTTTTCAGTATTGTCGTAAAAGAATAGAACACCTCGTAGACAATGCGATTTCCAACTTCCTTCTAATTGGTATCAAAATTCTGTGTATGCCGTGTTTCTATTGAGAAGCTTTTTTTGAATCAATAGTAGAATTGCGTTTTGTGTATTGTCTAAAAGATACTCTCTTCTTTTTACATACGCAATACTGAAAAGCACACTTACTCCACAATCCTGCAGGACTGCCCATGTGCCTTCCTTACCTGAAAGCAGAATTAATAAATTTTGAGATATCCGATCTAAAACGGTAATGCACGAGTATAAAGATAACAAGTCATTGAAAACTAGACCATGCGTGCAGCTAAAAACAAAAACAAACACCAAAATAAGAAAAACGGACAGTTTGGCGTCGAAATTTAGCCGTATGCGCACTCAGTGCAAGTACGGCACGGACGGGAGCCCGGCATTTCATCCGAGATTTCGAAATTGTGTACAGTAACACACATCGCACCGAGGTGACTAGACGATGACGTCTACTATACACTTGAATGAGTAGGTAAATGTATAAAGACCAGGCTCTCTGCCGCTACGCGGCAGTTTTGGTTGGTACTAGGGCAGGTTCGCTGCCTCGTAAATCGTTCATTTCACTCTAAATTGCGGAAATGTGAAAATTTGCATTTTCTATGTTACTTCGATAACCTGCGAGGAAAGAAAAGCTGCGAACATGATTTCGGCTTTGCCACATTTTGATCCAATACAAGCAACGGATATCACGCAAACTACAAAAAATAACAAATCTATAAGGATAATGAGTGTGTCCCGAACAAAACGGCCTTGGTAAACACACCCAACCCTGTACATTTTGTATGCCAAACTTGGTTCAGATTCTATTACTTCTATCCTTTATGGGCGAAAATGAAAAATTTTCTAAGCAAAACTTACAACAAATCAATAAATCGAAAAGGGCAATCCGTCCCAAACAGAATGACTTATTAACACAAGTCCCACCCCATACATTATGTCTGCCAAATCTATTTCAGATTTTTTAATTCCTTCCTTCTATACTTTTTTAGGCAAACATAAAAGATTTACTAAGCAGAAACTGCAAATATCAATAAAGCGATGGGGGCAATAGGTAGAGCTCTCAAACAAAATGACTTATTAACACACGCCCCATCCCATACACTATGTCTGCCAAGTTTGGGTCAAATTCCATGACTCCTTCTATACTCTTTGAGCGAAGATACAAAAAGTGGCTAAGCCAAATATTATATAAGTACTGATCAGTATCAAATATAATTGACTGCAGATAGTTCCTGAGAACAGACTTGAGTTGGGATGACTTTGCAGGAAACAAATGTCGTTCCACCCTTTGCATTGGACATCTGGTAGGGAAAAAGTCCTAAATTCAACCCACACGCACCAAATGCAATCTTATGCGCCAACAAAAGATCAAATTTGCGCCTTCTGTATGCAAGTGAGAAAAGCCCCAGATTCATATTTCGCGTGTTTTCTTTGGTATGAGAAAAATGTCTTGCGGAGAAGTTTGCGAGTAAAGTTGTTCTGCACCTCTTCGACACATTTTATATTTTGCAAAAATTAGGGTTGTAGTTCACGGTGCTATAATCAGAACGACTTGTACGCTTGCAAGGAAACAGCCATTATTTTCAAAGGCGCTGAACAAGTTTACCACAAACAACCTCAATTGTGTGTCCACGTTTCAAACAACACAAAGTGATAAGTAGATGTTATTGTTCTAATTCAGAAAAGATGGACATCAAGCGGTGCAAGGTTTAGCAAGAGAGGCGCGACACAGGCTGCCACATACGACTCACCCCTCCCCTTGACTTAACTACTAAGCACAACAGGAAGTTAAAACGCAGGAAATATTTTTGATAAGCATTCCAAATAATGGATGTATGCCAAAAGGAACGATAGCTGCAATCAACCTTGTAGTCGTGTTGTCAATTTGCCGAAAATATGGACGTCCTTTTCGAAACGGTATGTTCTTCGTCGGTTCGAAAATGCTGTCGAAATGTAATATTAGGCACATTAGACCTTCAGTGTTTACATGATTATAGTGTAAATATAGAATCCAAAAAAGTTTAACCTACACAAGCGTATGGCTGGCACAACATATCGTTCATGTTGAGTGGCTGCCTCCGCAAATAATACTGGGCATCAAGGGTGGCGGACTTTTTGAACAACAGCGCGCCCTTGACAAGGTGCGCAACGTTAGCCCCGTCTATCGCTACTCAGATAATCGCCGGGGTCAAGCTGCCATGCGATTTATGGGCAGGCGGGCACCGGAGTCCGCTTGCAGATATTTGGAAGAATGTTGGCAAAATTCTAGACGAATGCTCGAGGAACAATCGCGGCCTTTTCATGGATTAGTTGCGGCGCAGTGGCCGCATTCTCGGTTGAGGGCCGCGCGGTCCTTTGTGGAGGACCGCACAGCCTCGTAGCTACTTTTCGGAGAAAAAGTACCCCAAAACTCGGGTAATTAAACCACCGGTCACACCTCTGTCATATAGAGTGTTACCTCTGCTCGGCGTAGGCCGAAACTGCTTAGCAAGAGTCACAGCGCCCGCTGAAAATTTGGCCGGCGCTTGTTGAAAGGAATTAATTGACGACCGCTTGCAGAAAATTCTGCATTGCTGCCCGCTGGCAGAACATGCGACAGCGAAGGAAGTGTCGCCTGCTGAAGGTTTGGCCACGCCCCAAAAATTCTGCTGACCCCCTGCAGGAAAGCGTGAGTTTGCGGACCGACTGCCCTCAGCGATAACCTGAGTAGATGAACGAGTCTTCTGCACTACAGATTTAGTGCTAGTTCATGCAGGATCGCTAGTCCGCATAAAGTATCCCCTGATAATAAGCTAAAGCTTGTTTTGAGGTGGAAAGAAACTTGATTTTTCGCGTTTGTTTTGCTTTCGGTTTTCTCTCGGCTAAAAGCGTAAGAAACTTTAAAAATAAACGTTTCAAAATAGTAGTTATTTTGGAAAATTGAAGCCAGGACTCACATGTGGTACGTTGTCGTCAATGTGTTGAAATTGATTCATGTTAGGTTTTGATGTTGTAACGCTTATAATCGATTCAATTACTTCCAATAACCCTAGACCGTTCCTATCCCACCCATATCAAAGCAAAGGCAGAGAATGACATGCTTTAGGTGACGATTCTTTTACACTGCCGTTAAATATGCACATGATGTGTAGCAGCTGTCATCTAATATTACATACCTCGAGTTAATCATGAGCAGATGGCGCCCAAAATGGGTCCGTGGCAAGTTATGGAAAGAAGTATGCACACGCAAGCTACTGTCAAATGAGAGAGCCACATGAGTTGTGAGAATTAAACTTTAACGAAGATCGTCGATCAAGACCTTCACAGAGTACAAAAAAAAATTCAGAAAACTCTCCATAAAAATAAAAATGATTCGCATAAACTGAAGACAAAGTAAGCGGATTGATCGCATCCAAGTGACTTTTTACTGCATCCGCAGCTTCTTGCACTGCGGATATACCCAAATGCTGAGAAATAGTTTAAAGCGACCGAATGTTTTCACTTTCTTTAGTACGTTCCTTTTTTGGTAATTTTGATCTTCTCGACTACATCTCTTCCAAAATTGCACATTTCTTGCTGGCCTCATTTCAAAACAGTTCGCGACCTTGTTCTTCTTTGAAGTGTCCCGCGATGGTGATATGAATGAAGTTTACGATAACTCTTAGGAGCTTCCAGGATAGCTGTTTGAATCGTTTTTATGATTGAGAATATCGATATTATCATCTCCATCGCCATACTGGAAACTGGATCGACGGACTTCGACAGACAACTAGATATGTTCTGATTTGAATTGAGAGGTGAAAAGGTACCTTTTATCAGTGGCGTACCCAGGATTTCGGCTCGGGGGGGAGGGGGGGGGGGGGGGCGACAAAAATTTTTTTCTAAAGAAGGTGCGTGGCGTTAGCCACTCACTCAGAAAAAATTTTGGGGGTGCTTCCCAAAATTTTTTCGGGTCCCCGACCCCTAAAATCTGGAAAAAGGGGGCGTGGCGTCAGCCACGCCCCCGAAAAAAATTTTTTACAAGGCTAATTTGAATTTTTAAAAATTTTTAAAAATTATTTTAATTATTTACAAAAATAAACAAGTCACTTACACATTTTTATAACCCATATAAGTAACTTTCAAAAATTTCGCGACCCATTCTCGGGGGGGGGGGGCGCGCCCCCCCCCGCCCCCCCCCCCCTCGGTACGCCACTGCCTTTTATATCGATTGTTCTACTAATATCTTAGTTTTCACTATTCCACTCATTCTGACGCTGACAATCCACTGTGCGAGATTTTGTACCTTCTATACTCTTTGCGCATTAGCTTCCACGTGTTTTACTTGAACATCTAAAAATAGCTCGCAAATAGATCTATCCTCTTGTGATATAAAGTACTCACCATCGAAAGTAACTCTAAGCTGTACTAAATTGTTCATGAGGTCCAAAGCGTTCGCCTTTTTGCCTCTCATTTGACAATGATTGCATGTGCAATCTCAGAAACATGGCTCTTCCTTACAAAACCGAGTGTCGTGAAAGTGATTGTATATTTTCCCAAATCAAGCATTTCCGTTGAGTATTTAAAAACGAACGGAAGAAGAAACAAAACATTTTGGCATGAATTTGAACAAAATTCGAAAAAAAGTAAGACTCGTTGATATCCGCGCTAGCTCCGCAGCAGGATATTGATTAAACGGGAACTGTAACTGAAAACGATGAAATCGCTCAGCGAAAAAAGGAAAAAGATCAAACAAATCACATTCAGAAAGCAATAGTTTACTACAACATAAAGAGTACTTTTGAAACAAAAGAAAATCGACAAAAAGTGAAAAAGCGTTGCAAGCATCTCGTTAGTGCTAAGAAGTTTCCCTACGCACCTCATGGAGAAAATCTGACTTAGTGCGTTTTGTCAGCGACAGCGGCAACCGGCGTGGTCTTGAGACTCTTTGATGGGAGTAGGGCTTTTGTAGCGATGATATGTGTAAGACCTGAAACTTCCTCTTTTCTCTTCATCCATGTTGACAGAGACGATATCTGTGATTCTTCATTACCAAAAAATTTGACGCTTCTTTCTCCATCGTACAAAATGTCAACTGCGCTGAGTGTCTTTTCCAATGTCTGACAGAGAAAACATACATATGTTTCAATGATTGAACGAATTGATAAAAGTCTTCATTTACTTCTCTGAAAGAAAAGGTAGATCGTACTTGTGATGTCATTGTCGATGCCAGGCAGAGTAACGAATCAGCAAATCGCATAATTATTTATGAAAAGAGTATCTGCTTCCGCTTTCCATAGCTGTACGTTATTTAAGGCAGGAAAGCAGGGAAGAAACCTATCAAAGTGTATAAGATTGTATTTTCAACCCATTATTCAACACGTCATTATTTTATGTGATCACGGTCGCTTAGAACCTGAGCAAAGTGCGGCAAACATGCAGTTTTACTTCATTGTAGAGTTGTACCAGTGCGTCTCCGATTATGTACTGTGAAATAATAATTCGAAGTTATCGTGGACAGGAGTTGTAATAAGTGTAGGCCTAAAAAAGCCTTTCTGCGGTTGCTAGACGGCGGGATCAATCTCGTGAGGTTACACTTTCTAGCACGGGTGAGACAAAGACATCTACAAACGCATTGATAGTTTTTCACAATAATGTTTCCTTTAGTTTCCATGCCTACAAACAAAAACAGCCAGCATATGCGGCCGATTGAGGAGGATGTAGATGAAAATTTAGAAAAACACAAGAGCTTAATATGTATTAGGTTGTTGCAAAAATAATGTCCGTTTTGCAAAATTTCACTTTGAAAAGCTATAACTTCGTTCAGTCGCCATATTTTTGAATGCAATCAAGACCATTAGATGCAGTAAACCTTTCGTAATCTAAGGCGCACCTGCATATACTGATATCGCAAACGAGAAGAAAACCATGCGCCAAAAATCCAAAAGTTTTGCTTTTGAAAACCTCGTTTTTGAAAGATTACAAATTCCTTCAAGTTTTGTGGCTGCTAATCAGCTTATTTTGTAAACGCAGTCCAGTAGTATACGTTTGTATAAAAAGAACTTTAGCGAAGAAGTTCTGCGAATTAAAAAAGATAGAAATCCAAAATCGTTCACTTTTTTAAGCCTATTTGTGATAGGCTTGGAAGTCCCAAACTATGAATACTTGGAATTCTTCATGCACTGAATAGCTAAGTTTTTCTGCATAAATTGTAGATAAGATGTCCTTACCTTAAGCCTACAGAAATGAGCGAAGTTTCAGCGATTGCCCTAATCAGGAAAAATTTCGAGCTCATAAAGTTCCAGGCAGCGAGTATCTTTTTTGAAGCTCGATTTGTCAGTTCAGGTATACTCGAAAAACTTATTTAAACATGCAATAAGTAAACAATATTTATCTTAAACAGTAGCTATGTTTTCAGAAGAATTCGTTTATTTGCGCCTGAATTGTGGCCAAGAAAGTTAACGCAATGAGATTTCGATTTTGAGTGCGGCTGTTCGAAATGCTGGTGAAAATCTTACAGATGAGATAAAAGCTTTATTGCACCACGTTAGAAAGTACATGAAGAAAGCTTTCCAATGATTTGCAAAATCTGTATCGAAAAAGAAAGCCTGAAAGGAGAATATACGATTGGAATATACGCCTAGAAAAACGGACATTATTTTTGCAACAACCTAATAGAAAGTTATGAAAAATACCATTCTCTTTTGCAGGTTTGTTAGCAAACATATTCTGAAAGTCAGCTTCCGGGCAGATATGAAATCGGAGCTTACTGAGGCTTCCGCCCTGATAAAGCTCATGCCCAAGTCGACTTAACATACTTACTATATTGTATATCTAGATTAGCAACCTTCTCAAATACTACCCCTTTGACTCAAAAAAGGTACAATTGTGCAACTATTGCGTGGGGGCGGCGAAGCTCCCCCCCCCCCCCTCCCCGGTGCAAGCGGATGCATGGCTCGGGTCACCACGCGGCGCCCCCACACGCAAGAGGATGCATGGCTCAGGTCACCATGCTGCGCCTTCCTCTGAACATTGAAATGCACAGATCCTTTAGCACGCATAAACAAAATGAACAAAACGAAACAAAAATAGACGAACCACAAAGCTAAATACGTGTCAAAACCCACCTTTGTCGACTGCAACTTTTCCGTCCAAAATAATTGCCTCGATGATCCGAATTCTTGATTTGTCGACCTCGCGTTTGTGTTGGTGCGGATCGCACTAAATCTGCAACAAAGAGCATTGTCCCGAGTACGAAAGCAAGAGTGAAAAACAAACGGCTTATGCTTAAATAGAGTGAATGAAAACGAAAAAGAACTAGAATCAAGAGACTTAGGGTGGAAAGGATGTCTTCATTCAGACGTGCAAATCGATCCTTTGCGTGTATGTACGGACAGCTGACGGCACCGCCCCCCGGACGTACTCGACCGCTAATCATTCGTCGGCACCACCACCTCTTTGCGTCTCCAATAAAGACTCACTATTTTTCGACTGTCTGCGTGACGAGCATGCTGGTGCCGTTTTGTCGTGCCGGCGGCACCGCCGCGGCGTTAGCCGGGCATATGCCTCAGTCACGTCGCCTATCCTGGGGCGGCAGTAAGAAGGCATTTTCCGGGCATTTGCCGCGCTCCGAGCGAGTAGTCACGACTCAAAGGGAGTTTACTACAGGCCAAGATATCTGTTGTGGAGTGTACGCATGAGCGGAAACCACTGTGAGTGAAGATTTCTGTCAAGATCACCATATTTCATCTATAACTGCGGTGAGGGAAAGAGCGAGGAACGAAAAAGCCAAATGGCACCATTTCCATAGGAACTTGTCCATAAAGGTTATCCGACTTATTGATTACGAATTATATCTGATTTGCACGCTAGCATCTTACAGGGCTCTGAGGATAGCTTTTAGGCGATCACAAATTCCTCTAAGTTTGCTAGCCGTTTTCGCCTTTACATCAAAAAGTTTTTTGCTCTTTGTTTAGCTGCTAGGAAAAACAGGAAGCTGCTCTATCGAATGTTGCGTATGAGAAATTTCCATTTATAGGAAAAATTTATAATAGTTGTGCCCTTATGAAAATTTGTTCGCAGAACATAACTGAAGACAGTTGAAAGCGAAACTCAACATAAAATTCAATTGCGGATCAAAGTATTAGTGCCAAATTGAAGATTCTGCTGTATACTTTTGATAAATAAATCGTTCGTGAACCATGCAGTCCCTCAAAATTGCTAGTCCCCTCTATTTTGACAAAATACCTCGAAATGATTTCTTGCGGAGGATAACGTGTAGAAACAGCTGTACCAAGATTATTTACTAGAGCTCTTATGTACAATGCGCTACGCCATACCATCACGAAAAACACTCTAACGTGTATACGGATAAATTATGGAAGTACTTTGCAGCAATGTAACGAACCTCTTACAGGATAACGTCACGATAAATTGACTACTAATCGTTACACGTTCACAGGACAAAGCCCAGATCCGAATAAAATGATGTAAGTCGTCAACACCGTATCCCTGCATTGATATCAGCAGCAATTGAATGTATCGTCAATCCATTTACAACTTAACACGCGTATTGCACGCTACGCGAGTTGATTCACGGTATGTCAAATTGAGAGCTATAAATTCCTAGTAACTCCGGGTTTCCAGTAAGGTGTCGTTGTTAGTCGTGCGCTGCGGAGGCTCGCATCTTAAGTTACACATGACTCACGCATAATCATTGCAATCTGCGCACCAAATAGCCACTCAGGGCCGATTTGAACAGATCAATGCAAAGTGAATTTTTACCGTGCTCACAAAGTAACAAAGTAATCATACAAAGTACTACCAACCGTAAATGTTTTATAGCACACTAAGTAATTCATCCAAACAACGGAAAAGTTCGTGAGAACTAATACCTCACGTGAACATGCAACTCTGTAGACTATGGCACTTCTATACAGGAAAGCGCCTTGCCGAGATGAATCAAATGGTGCTCTTGAACTCAAAATTCTTAGTCTGAACTTCAGGGATATATCAGTATGGAAAGTAAGGATATACTGTTATGTTTTGAACATGAAGTATAAGCTTCGATGGTTCAAAGAGGCCACTGTGTGCACAAGATCTTTAGTATACAAAAGAACTCCCGAATTACTTGTGTAGGAAAGGTTTATTGAGAACTCTACTATTCTTTTGAAAGGTCAAATTGAGCTTTTGCGCGAAGTGAGGTACACTCAAAACCTGCTTCAATTTTTGAAAAACAAGTTTGAAATGATGACAATAATGACAAATCATGGAGCCGCAAGTTTGAAAGGAAAAGGGTAAATTTGCAATGTCTTAACCTTCTGTTTTTCATTAATAATGATAGTGCAATCTACGATGGTGCCGTCGCCTTCGATGTCGTCGTCTGCCTCGTCTCTCACTACGTCTTCTGCGCATGATGTAGCCTTCCCGCATATAGCCTGATATCCAGAAACAAGAAAATCTTCCTGATATATCCACAGCTCCAAAAATGGCGTTGGAGTAGTGTGAGAAGTGTTAGAAAGAGTACTATCAGAAGCGTTGGCATCAACTACTTGTTCGGTCGCATTGACGAGGAATTTGCTTTTCCCTCCTAAAACACTGCTTAGATTAATATTTTGAGTTTTTAAGCGTAGAAAGTAAAAATATAAGTGCACCTTAGAAATGTTCGCAGGGTGTCCGTTGTTGCTCTGGCATTTGTGGATATCTGAGAATTAGGTGGTTCCACTTGAAGGGCTGTAGTATTTCACAGTCAACAAACATGCAACTCGTGACATAAATAAAGCGAAATTATAGATGAACATGCCGTCCGAAATCGGCGTTGCACAGTCGCACACTAGTAGGATCAACAAATGTGGTAAAAGCATTTCCTGAAAAGTTACTAGGTCGGTCCGAAAGTTCCGCCGTTTTATTCTCTAAAAATGGTGACTTCTCGCAAATTAGAAAGATTTTCTTTGCAGTAATGTTATTAGAACAGAAAACCTTTTACTCTATAGGAGTATTCAGCGGTTCCTCTCGAGTACTGGTCGCAGAGGCAAAATTGGATGAAGAAGATTTTTAAGTTTTGGCCGCTTCAAATGGATTGCCAAAAATCCAGAACGTTGCATCCAAAAATCCAAAATCGTCAGTACATGAGTTTATTACCTACTCCTTGCAACTGTAAAAAGTTTATGCTGTTTGGACGTTTCCAGGAAAAGTTATAAATTTCGTGTTTATTACAAAAGCCAAAACCAATGATTCATCACTTTTTTCGAACATCATAACTTTTCACAAAAACGTCAAAACAGCATGAATCCTTCTCGCTTGCAAAGAGTGTCCGAAAACAATAAATAAATAAAAAAAACTCATGAACCGACGAGTTTAGATTTTCTGCAGCGTCTCAGATTTTTGGTGACCTGACTTGAAATGATCAAAGTTTAAATGGTCTTCTCTTTCCATTTTCATCTCTGCAGTCATTGAAGACAGAAGCTTGTCAAGACAATACTCGAAAGCGAAAGACTAGAGTTCTCTCTAGCAAAGTTCTAAACAAATCGTTGAGATAACGCAATGTTACAAATTTTTGAATATTGAAGGTAGAACTTTCTGACCGTCCTAGTAGATGCCGCTAAGCCGCAGATGCGACGTTCTATAGTTAGGAAAGTAACGGAAAATGCATGTGCTTTACAGACCATGAGCTCGGAGAGAATTTACAGATTGGGTGATTATTCTCAGGATAAAAACACCATAGTATATCGCGATTAACGTATGTCAGCATATTTTTTGCTTACAAAATGTCAGCGTTTTCAGACTTGTTGAAAAATGCAGTTAAAGATGTAAGTAACGACAAGTTCATAGATTTTTTTTACTCATTGACACATTTAGCTGTATTTTGCACACATTGTCTTACGAGTGGACCAGATGAGACCTGCATGTTGCTTTGATCATCATTAGAAGAATTTTTGAACAAGTGAACGATAGTGAACAAGCGTCCAGTCAGCGTAGAAAAAGAATTAGACTTGCTGCGTCCATTATTTCATCAGTGTGCATTTTTTTTTGTTCCAGACTGTAATGTCGCTCTCTCGCATCAAGCTTTGCTCCATTCTAAAAGTTCAACCATATCTGCTAGGACATGCTTCACATGAACTAAATCCTATAGAATAGCAGACTTCATGTGACCATAAATGTTCACTATTCAGATAGCCTGCATCTGTGCAAAATACATCGGCATCGGCACTCCGATACAGGCTTTTGCCAAAAGGCTGCCAAAAATGTTTTAGGGACTGCTTTTCAGTAAATGACGGTTTGTTATCTCTCAACCATCTTAGACCTTGATTACCTACAACAGTTTTCCTTTCTTTAAATGTGAATGACTCGCTAACTTTTCTTACTGTAACTGCTTATAATTTTTTGCGAACACTCGAACTGCGCATTTTTGATATCACAATGCTTCGCTCATGGATATGTGCGATAATACGACAGAAACTTAATTTGCTTGTTTCAAGATTTTCCACTTCGCACTACTTCTGTCAAAGACGTAAGGCGATCAGATACTAGCTTGTAGAATTAGATTCAGCCATACAACAATCGAAACGTGGTCGTATATCTAATAGCATTGAAAACGACGATGCCATGTAGAACCAAGTACACAGTTTCTAAAACTCCCCACCCTAGTTAGTAAATCAAAAATACTCTTACTGAAATCCTGAACATCATTTTTTTTTATTGAAGAATTGTATGGAAGTTGGGCTATAATACATCGGAGCAACTTACAAACGTGCTCTTCGCTTAGTCCGTTTGCCCTATCACTGACGCTACTCAAAGTTTGAATAAACGCGAAGCATGTCATCAAAGCTATTGCCCATATATCGACCATCAATAAATCGCCATAAGGACAATTTACAGAATTTGCTCTTGGAGTTATTCGTCTTTTGAAGCTACCATCGTATACCTTAGAGCGGCTCAAGAGGTTAGGAAAAAGTTTAATATAAGCTTGGAGCTGCACTTTATGTATTTGTTTATGATAATGTATCCGTTCTTCGGGAATGCGAATAAAACGTACGCTCGTCGTCCTCTAAGAAAAACGTCTCACCACGTCTGTCGTCTAGGAAGGGAAGGATGGTTGGTCGAAGTGGTCTTCTGGGACCTAACATATACCATCTTCAAGGACTTGAAACGCTGATTCAGGATCTGTTTTCCTTATCTGCGCAAAAAATCGGATTTATAAGTAGAACAAAAATAGTCATACCATTTTTTCCGACTTTTGATTGGAGCAGTTATAATTACCAGAACACTTTATGCAGTGAATAATTTTAGATGAATTATATCCAAACTCCAATGCCTCATTTAAGCGCTAGGAAAATTTCAGCAACTGATTTTAATTTTTACTCCAATAAATGCCCATACTTTCTCGTCTATGAATGCTCCGCAGTTAAGGAAGACAGATCTGGCAGCGTTTCATGCCCTTCACGATGATTTGTTTCAAAAGCCCACTTCGACCAACCAATAATAGAAATGCTCTTTGGTATACAAAGCATGCTCTTATCTTAGGCTTTGGCCATACTTCGCCAGTGTTACCGGTGTTGAAAGTGTTGAAAGTGTTGCCGGTGTTGAAAGTGTTGCCAGTGTTGAAAGTGTTGAACGGAGATCATCAGCCTAGCAGTTTCATTCTTTCTCGAAAGATCTCACCGGCTGGTGAATACCTTGGAAATGGATCTCCAATATTTTAAAACGCTGAAGTCTGAGTAGTAATGTGTTTTAGTTCGAATCCTGCCGCGCTTGCGATTAGTGAGTGAAGGATCTAAGTGAGGTCTGCAGCGTTTTAAAATATTGGAGATTGCCTATTCCAGACAAGCCATCCACTTTTCAAAAAGTTTGTTTGAGGATCTTTTGCATGCGAAAACATTCCCCATCTCATTTCAGTTTCATTTCTCATTCCCCAGTTCCATTTCCAACGTATTCACCAGCCGGTGAGATCGTTCGAGAAAGAATGAAACTGCTAGACTGATGATCTCCATTCAACACTTTCAACACCGGCAACACTGGCAACACTTTCAACACCGGCAACACTTTCAACACTTTCAACACCGGCAACACTTTCAACACCGGCAACACTGGCAAAGTATGGCCAAAGCCTTATTTCTCATGGAGCTTTTAAGATTGCGCCGACTAGACGCAAGGTTACAGCCCACAGAAACCGATTGTTACTATGTTTGAGCTTTAATTTTCGGTAATGCAATGAAATCAACGTTTTCTGTGTCTGAGTAAATCAACTTGACATTTGAGTTCATATAATCATCAGGGCGTAAGCAGTGTCACTATAGACTAAAGCGCAAGTAGAGAATAAGGATATAAGAACTAAAACCTAAAAGGCTTGTGTTGCTTTGGCACCTTTTAACGGTTCTAGGAAAGTCGAATTTAACCCAACAAATATTTATATCAATTGTTGTAGTACTTGTAATCGATTTGATTGGGGTAGTATCCCCATCCTTGTCGAGGCCATCCTCTAAAGTGGCGTCCTCGATGACCGTGGCGTCCTTTTTGGCGGTGTCTCGGTCCCCCACTATAGTATTGCGGAGAAGCACCACTGGGGCCTCCACAACATCCGGGACAGCAGTTTTGCCCCCATCTCTTCCCCGCTGCAAGCGGTGTATCAGAATGGTGTTTTTGAAACTTAAGGACAGGTAGCGTACTTCCTTTGTATCCACCATGGTATTCGCCAGAAGCACCACCTCCAGGGCCTCCACAACATCCGGGACAGCAGCTTTGCCCCCATCTCTCTATTCCTGCGAGCGTTGTATCAGAATAGTGTTCTTAAAACTTGAGGGCAGGTAGCGTACCTCCCTTGTTTCCACTGTTGTATTCGCCAGAAGCACCGCCTCCAGGGCCTCCACAACATTCGGAACAGCAGCTTGGCCTCCATCCCTTTCCTCCTGCAAGCGTTGTATCAAAAGAGTGTTCTGTAAACCTTGAGGACAGATTGCGTACTTCTTTTGTAATCATTATATCCCCAAGAAGCACCATCTCCAGGGCCTCCACAACATCCGGGACAGCAGCTTTGCCCCCATCCCATCCCTCCTGCAAGCATTGTATCAGAACAGTGTTTTACAAAACTTAACAGGTAGCATACCTTTCTTGCCACAACATTCGGGACAACAGCTTTGCCCCGATCCCTCCTTTCCTGCAAGCGTTGTGTCAGAATAATGTTCTACAAAACTTGAGGACAGGTAGCGTACCTGCCACTGGCTCTGGTGGTGGTGATGGTGGTGGTGGTGGTCCAGCAATGCCTGCTTGATTCTCATCTACCTCCTAAAGGTGCTGTACAGCTAGAGTTCAGGTTTCCTAACAAAGACTAAAGCACACATACATCATAGAACGGTACTGCACAATCAACTGCCAGGAACAGAGCGAAGAAGAAATATAAAACGAGCATCCTCTGAAAAATTATTTAATTCACTACAGAGTAAGTACATTTAACACATTTCGTAGAGTTTGCAAAATTGTTTGTGAGTTACTGAAAGCGTACGAACAGCCATACATTTTTTCAATTTGTCGTTGACTCATAAACGAAACTGCATTAGCTCCTAACTTTAAGAAAACTACGCGGCTCAAATAACTGGGTCCAGTTACAACCATGAGAGAAAAGAATTAGCCGAATTGACCCTGGCTAACCAATCTTCCGTCAAATTTGCTAGCTATTTATATAGTTGAAATTACTATTTATTTAGTTGAAATTACACTATCTATTTATTCAGGTAGAGAACTTTGACGTAGCCCATAACTTCCCAACTGAACCTGCGGCAGAAGTTATGAGCACTTTTGTTGTCTAATAGCTACTTGTGGTCAGCTTGACTATGACCAATAAATAGCATGTATGTTCTTTGCAGTAATCTTACCACGTTGTGAATTTTTCTCTTACAGTTTTTAAACCTCTTATTGCTAGCTGCTTACTCTTGAAACGATATCAGCAGAAACCACAAACCTAGAATCGATATTCAAGATATATTCAATATATCGTTATTCAAGCTAAGCACGGGAGATATGGGTCATAACGTCTTGCGTTGATAAGTATATTAATACTTCAAACATACTATAAGTATATCATAGTCTTTCCAAACAGTACTGACTAAGCACTGCGATTATCTTGTGCTAAAAGTGGGCTGCTCTAGTTGTTTCTCAGACTCATTATAAGTGTACTGTGCTGGTGGGTTATTCAGAATGTGGACAAGTATTGTGCGAACTATGTTGATCATGTAGAAAAACAAGCTTGAAAGTTTGCAGAAGTTCGAAAGCTTAACACATGCATGTGGAATGCTGAAAGAGCCTTCGGTGGTAACACAACGAAATTGTCAAAGTTATTTTTACCGCAATTCAAAATTAAGGCTGCATCTTTGTTGGTACCCAGCACTTGAGTTTTCTGAAATTAGTGGCATAATGACGTATAACTTTGTTAAGACTATTCATGCCTCTAAGAATATTTCAAAGTGACAAGTTCAAAAAGTTTTTGCCTGGCATCTTCGATATAGAAACATTGAACTTGTTTCGACAATTGGTCCTTTCAGTTGTAAAGCAATATCCACCAATGATAAGCACACTATGGTCCTCTTTGCCTCCTCCTCCGTGACGCCAGTAACGGTCTCTTTCCTATCCGCTGCTGTAACCCCAACCTCCTCCCAAACTGCAGACTACTCCGCAACAGGGTCCTTCAAGACAGCAGATTGCTTCTTGCCACGCCCACCCCTCTTCTCCGGTAGGAGTTGGAGGCGCTGTGGTCCTATTGAAAGAAGCTTCACTAACGAACGTGTCGCTTCATTTTCTCGTCCCCCTCATTGAACTTCTCATCATTCCCATCTTGTTTCTGAAGTGTTCTACAGCCAGTGAATGTCTCTCACGAGAATGAAGTAGTGAACATACTATAGTATCAGGATCGAATGGTTGTGCACAATTGCAGGTCAGAACAAAGCGAACAATGTGCTTCAAAATAGCATTTTCTAGAAGAGTGATTTTTCCATGCTTAATCTCTTTTATGACTGTGATCAGGTCCAACACTAGTAGCTCCAACACGATATACTTAACAAGCCAAGCGACACTCATAATCGGAGCGAATTAGCCAAACGACCACGATCAGCTGATTTTGTCATCAAGCCGTTCATTTTAGTCGAAACTCTTACCATCTTTTGACTCAGTCAAGGACGTTCTGCTGAAAGTTCATAAAATCCTAAATGAATAAACAGGGGTGCGTGTACTAACAATGTAAATTTTTATAAACTAGTCAGAAACTGTACCAACTAACCACTAATTTTCATGAGCAAACAGCAATAAAAGGAGTACTGGAAATTGCCCGTCATGGGAGAAGTCATGGAACTTACATAACATAAGGCTGGGTTCTCTTCATGTACTTTTGGTCTCTATGGCTTGTAAGAATTACCACTCACCTTTTATGCGAGAGATTCCATTTGCATGGCCACTCATCTGGATGAAGACACCACCCATCTAAGCGTAATTCGGCAATGGCTAGCAGTCATAGCTGGCCCCTGATTTCCATGTACATTCTTTACTTAAAAAAATTCCTGGCATTTTAAAGCAGCCTCTTTCTTACCTCTAAAAAGAACACAAAAGTGATAAATTAAAGTTTAAAGGTTCAGCATCATTCGGTTTGAGCATACGATAGTATATGAAGCAGTCTAATCAACAGGTCGGAATGGAGGAAGAATAGGAAAGGCTAAGTCCTAAGTACCCCTACAAATAATGAAACGCTGCTCTCAGAAAAAACATTCTTTGGAAATCCTATTAACCGTGAGAAGTTACGGAGAACCGAGTTCTTCTACTTACCTCCACCCGTTTGCTAAAAGAACGAAGATACTGTTATATAATATATAATTCTTAATGATACAATTTCGTTTTCACTTCTTGACTGTAGTATTTTTACATTCAAATTTTCAAATCTATCAGTATGTTATGGAGGGTATTAGAGGGCTTGTTCAGACCTTATTGACAAGTCTGTTGGAGCAATTCAATTCAGTTCAAGCAACAGATCTATTATAATTGCGGTGCTCCAAAAGAGATACGACATGAGGAGCAAAGATCACAAGGATTTCATGAAATATGTGTGCACCAAAAAACAATACGCAGTGTTTTGTAGATAATTAAGGTGAACCTACCCGTACATGCTTCAAAGGATGGTGGACAAACGCTGTACTGTGAAGTAATTCTTTCGATGAACTAAGATATTTACTAAAATTTTCAATCCATCGTTTCTACATTGTCTAACTTCGGAAGTTTTCAGATTTTTGTTCAGACTTTCAAAAAAAAATTTCTTCTGCATATTTCTGGCTTCCTGACTTTATGTTGATTTTCTTGGCTTAAAAAAAACACGTAGTACATAGTTGCAACAAATACGAAAATAAAAAACTCTATTGAAACCCGATAATTACTGTGCCAATCTGACGAAGTGAGAGCCTTTATGAGTTTATTTAAAGAGAAAGTTTGGTATAATGATAAGAGCCGCCACTATAACCAGACTCGGACCAAAGTTTGATCCTCCCTGGGTCAATCACGCCTTCCACCTTCAATGAACTGTCAGTCGGTACCAGGGTAAGTATAAAAAGGAAAATAAAAGCATCAATGGTAACCGGTTGCTCCGATTGCCACTTTATACAGGCAAATCGCACGAAATCGTTCGAAACGCACAAGGATTACACTCGTTTTCGCGCAAATGTTGTCACCACTGCAGACGCACAGCATCAGCCGTCAAATATACGGAACACTACAATGACAAATCAATTTTCATCGCAGTTGGCACGCATGATGCAGTGTTGTTTAACATTGTAGAATCTTACATAACAGGTGTGTAGTAACTGAAGAATGAAAATTTTTTGTTTTTCTGGCGCTCGTTAATAAACTAGTAATTTTGATAGAAAGATTTATTGGGTTCAGAAAAAAAACATGGTCCTACTGAAATTTCGCTTATCAAGAAGTGAGTTGGAGGAAATGTTCTTTCCCTCTCTCGACGACAATAAGAGGAAACATAGTTCAGCAAGTACTTCCTCTAGTAGTAGTGATACCCATTTCCGAAATAATGAGGTTGGTGTTGATGATGATTTCCGAACTGATGATTGTGGTAATTATACTGATATTCGAAAGGATGAGGGTGGTGGGGATAATGGTTTCCAATATAATTAAAGTGGTGATATCCCCCAGGAGATCCTCTTGGATGGAAGCGACCCCAACCTCGGTGATGTCTTCTGCGACCGCCGTGACCCCATGGACTCCATGTATAATCTCCATACGAACAGCAGGCTCTTCCTCCGCAGCAGGACGGACAGCAGCCTCCACGATTCTCCTGTTCTCTTGGTTTCGAATCAGGAATATTGTCTTCAGAGAATGAAGTCTGCGTTCCAATACTTTCATAAGTTTTGCCGGTGTCTTCAGTCTGTGTTCCACTATCAACAAAAATGACGGAATCCGGAACTTCCGGAACTTCCGGAAGTTCTGATACTTCATTTGAGAATAACGTACTGTTCTCATCTTGCTCCTAAAACATACTAACAAGAACGATCTGTTTCTTTACCAACCAGAAAGCACATACTTCAGAATATGGTAATTCGCAGTTGCAGGCTAAAAACAAGATGGAGAACAAGTTTAAGTACAGCATAACCTAAAAAAAATTTTCAAGTTGCTTCCGTAACACTCAGACTGATAGGCTGAAAATCTAGTATCTCGCTGACAAATTTGAAATACAAATAGTGAGGGTCAAGATCATAATTGGAACGAATTGGATGATGACTGAAAGAGTTTGATTCGAATCTCTACTTATTCACTCAACTCGCTAACTTCTATTTGTTCAGTTGAGGGTCTTCTGAAAGGCCATATCAATCCAAGTAAATTACACGCTTACATATACTACCAAGTGCAAGTTAATATAGTATCAACTGTTCGCGAACGTCCATAAACAATACCAAAATACCACTGAACTTGTAATTTGATTTCAGCTTGCCGAGAGTTCGTAGCAGTTTCTTCTTCGTTAGCACTCACTTGTAAGGTAACAAAGCGCAACGAAATCTCTTATGATGCGTTTAATAACTAAACTATGATGCAGCTTTAGCACTTCTTATTCTTAGAAGGTACACAAAAAATAAATTTGCATTCCTTTTTAGTAAAAAAAACAAATATGTGTCTTTTAGTGGTGCGTAAGCATACAAGGACATACTTAGTCAATCAACCACTTGATTTCGTGCGATTTGTATGCGTGAAACGGGACGGGGAGGTGGTAGGGGATAAGAAACAACGTCGGAAAAAATTAATTTCTTGTATCCTGTTGAAGAACAGTTGCTTGGTTCAAGAAAAACTCTGAAATAGCTTTCTCGTTTGTCGACTTCTAGTGTATTACTCTTGGTCGTAGCGTCTACGGTTTTAGTAATTTACAGTATTTGCTCCCATTAATGTTTATTCCAAAGTTGGGTGAAGGTGCCTTAACTGACTATGTCTACGATACCAGAGGACATCATTTGAAACTGTCTTGTCGTTTCAACACAAACACCGTGAAGATTATACTTACAACGAGCACTAATTACCTGCCTGCGTTCTATCCGCCTATCAACTCATTGCTGTTAATTATTTTATCCATTATAGCTCGAAAACCTGTATGCTTATGCCTGTTTTAAGGTCAACCAGATGTTTTCAGATAAGAGTTCATGAATTGTACAAAGTGCTATCATCAAAAGGTCTCTGGTGCAACTTCTCTTGATTTACACGACCTTCATGATAGCATGTGCTACAGAAATCAAAGTGCAGGACAATTTGGGTTGCGCTGACATTGAGACATGAATGCCGAAGCAGGGAAAAGGAGGATTTCGTAGCACAATCTTTTTCCATTCGCTACTGCTGTTTTCATGTTCAAAACATTTATAATGAAACAGGAGAGTATAAAGCTTAATGTTTCTCACGTTTTTAAAATCTTCTCCATGAATCGCAGTGACTTCTGTTACTTTAGCGCATATACATTTCTGAAAGATGCTATGGCTTAAAGCTGTACTCAAAATGTTGCTGTAAGGAACTCTCTTCTCTACTATTATTCACAACTGTACGAGGTCAATGAAGAATTGAATAGATACTCCAAGGATCTGTCCCTAGTGCAAAAAAGTCTTGATGTGTAATGGTGAAATTACGACAATTTCGATGCATTTAATCCCTCGATTCTGACAAGAAAAAGTTCTGAAATCTTTTCAGTTCTATTTTGGCATTTAGGACGCGTTATGATCCATAATCCTACTACCTTCAAAAAGTTCATTGCCTCGGCATCGCTTCTGGCTTCTGGTGCTTCCCTAGTGTAGAATGGTGCAGCTGAAGTAAAAACCAGAGAGGAGTCTTTCAGAAATATAAGCGTGAACAGAAAATGGAAGCGTCTTTTTGTACAATTTCCACTATGCATTGCATATTGTGTTATGTGATTGTGCACTCCCCAATATTGTTGTACAGCTGTAAGAGAAGATCTCCAATCATGAAAACTAAAATTCGACTCAGAGAGCATGGGGTTATGCTCAGTATCCGAATTTCAGAAATAACACACAGTCCGTTTGCTGCTACATGTATTTCTATTTGTAATTTCACGTTTGTAAGTATAGGATAATGATTTTAGCACAGTGCAAATACCTTAAATGTGGCTGGAAACTAAATTTTGCAACTTATTTCATAACTTTACTCTCTTTGGATGTGTTGCACTCGAATTTTGCCACTATATAGAGCGCAAGTGTGCACAGCGCACAAACTGTTTGAATTTTGAACGGGAATTAGAAAAATTTCAAATTTTTCATAATTCGAGATCTTTTCGGGTTTTGAGCCAAAAAAAGCCTTCAGCAGACAAGACTATGCGCAATAATCCGCAATCGTGTACGAAGTATTGCTAGAGGTTGACTCATTTGGCTCGACAAGAAAAAAATAATAACAGCTGTCAAGATTTAGCGTCACAAGTCGAACGAGTATGCTGCACCTACGGGTGCTGGAGGCAACCGTCAATGACCAAGAAGTCAGGACTGTAGAATTCGCTGAGACTTCACATAGCAAGATTATTTGACCCGCTCAACACGAATATCATATTTATTTGTTAAATTAACGTCTCTATCCTTGTTTAGGGTGAGACCCCATATCGTAAACCTACAGTACTTTTACGAGAAAAGCCCTTATCACGCAACTTCAATGTCGTTTTCGTGATCAGCATGTCGGATAGCCCCCTATGCTAAGGTTTCAACCAAATCTGTGAAATTTTATTATTTTTCCCTGTCATACCATTTTGGCAGAACACTAGCTGCTCTTGTAGCTCACGTCATAACCTACACAATGGCAAAGTTTGAGTGTGCCATATCGAGAGAGTTAAGCTATTTAGTGAGTGGCAAAACTTAGCTTCCAACCTAATACATACATAGAACATAGACAACATTTTGCAAATTTAACACTTCTTTCCTTTTAAGAGCAATATTAAGATCTCCTATGACCTCCTAATCTGATTCAATTATAGCACGCTTTGTTAGAGCAGGTTCATTTTTTCGCCTCCTAGCTATTCAAAAACACGGCAAGTGCATATATAATTTATTATGTCATAAGTAACTCTTTTGAGAAGTTGGAGGTTAGCAGGATCTTTTGGACAAAAATGCTATTTAAGAAAATTTAGTAATTATCCAACTTTTCTCTCAAATTTCGAATGTACAGAAATTTTTGCGATTGCTCGAGCACCGTCTTGTAGAGCTTGCTTTGCTCAGACGAGTAATGTTTTTCTTTTATTATGTCTTTTCAGCCGCTGGAGGATAAGGAACGTGCATTCATTCTGCATCATCACAATGTTTACTAAATGACATTTTGAGAAATCCATGGTAAGCTTTGTATGAAATAAAACAATAGTTATGAATGATAACCTGTGGTCATTGCCATTGCTTTGACGCCTTCGATGTTATGAAAATAAAGATTCCTTTTGGCTATCCTCAGTAGAGTTTGTGATAATGATAATAGCATGATGATGTTGATGCCTTTGATGATGACTTCCTCTTCGACCGTAACGTCCGCCGAGGTAGTGTCGTCTGTATCGGCTGCGTCTTTTCATTCCATCGCCTTCATACGGACTTACAACAGCCTCCCCAAGTTTTCCATTAACTCATTGCATGTTAGAGTTTCAACAAAAGCTTACTTTATGAGCTTACTTTTCAGTTTAACCGTCAGCTTACCTCGTGCTCTTGATTCTGCTTTAATAGATGTGGGACTTTTTTGCATTGGTCGCTTTATCTATACTACAGCAACACCTGTGATGACGAACTATTGGCACTCTTATATTATCGGGCGGTATTGGGACTGCGCAGTCACAAGCCAGAAACAAAAGGAAGATTAGATACTGTGGTAACATTCAAAATTTTTGCAATACCGCAAAAGAACGGTAATCAAAGCCATCGGAAACCAATAGTCATTTATAGTCATTCATGTTAAATATTAAGGCAGTTTTGATTTTTTATGTGTCATATACGCATGATTTTATATGAAATGAAGTATTGAATTATACGTTATGCCTCATTATAATACTGTAGTACGATGTTGCTTAGTCTGAAAAGTGTGATACGGTTGAATTGCTGTGGTAGTGAATGATTAAATGTTTTATATATGGTTTGCATCGTTCAGTCGATATAACCTTAAAGAGCACTAGATCAGGCGCTGACTCGCAGCCAGTATAAGTTCTTCTCAACAAAGTTTAGCTTCTCGTGTTCCTGCAAGGGATAAAGAGGAATACGTGCCCCGACAAGTGAAGGACACAACAGATTATTGGAAAAAAGTATCTAAAAATATTTATGGAGAATAATTTGTAAAAAAAAAGATGTTTTCCAAAAATGAAAATTAGAATGAATCTTCTCAGTCAAATAGAGCTGGTCGCAAAGCGGCATTTGAAAAATACAATAGAATATTACAACTTCTAGCATTTCTAGCAAAAGATTTCCAAGAAAGTACGGTTCAAGTATTTCCCCTAACTACCAAGGTCGTCGCGATAAGCCAACACTGATTTTTTTGAAAGCGCATAATTTCCTTTCTCTGTAGCATATCGAAGTAAGCATAATAGGACTAAACAATTCCGCCTTTTCAGAAATTTTGGTGCACTACTGAGACTTTTCAAACCCAGTATACTTTTTCTTGGTCAATTTCTTGTCAGCATGTAGGTTGAAAACGCGCAGCCACGGTATTTTGAAACTAGGTGATTGGTTTCTTATTAATTTTGATTTCGGAAAAATAAATTAGCAGCAGATAAGCAAGACAGTATGTGGTCAATGCAAATAATAGTATTAACAACTTTGTATTATTTCAGCTTACGATAAGAAAATCACTGTGAATCTTACCATCAGTGTGATCTCGCATTAGTACATAGAATTTCCTTGCGATAAAACTGCTCCTGACTTCGTCAACGAATGCGATTGGCAGGTATGGAAAACAGATTTTGAGTCAGCCTTCTACGCTGCATCTGAGGGTTTGCAGTCTTTGGATTGCCACTTCGATTTGTCAGAGTTAACTCTGTCTTAGCTGCCGTCCGAAGAGCTTCACTACCGACCCTGTCTTTCAGGGTTACCATAACACTTTAATAACAACTCATAATGTTTTGGAAAAGACTAGTCCGAGTATTGTCTGGACTATGCGATTGCTTAGAGGTCACATTCAGATTTTTTCCACCTGAATGCAACAGCTACCGCTATACTCTATTTGAGAAGAAGCAAAATCAACCAGAAAATCTCGGATATTCAATTTTGGAAGGTATTTTTTGCGAGTGAACAAGGGCGAAGTGCTTCTGATTGCCACTTTATACATTCAAATCGCACGAAGCGTTTGAAATGCACAAAGATGACACTTGTCTTCGCGCACATGTTGTTACCACCGCAGATGCACAACATCTGTTGTCAAATATACGGAAAACTTCAGAGTTGTTTAATGTCAAATCAAGCCCCCCCCCCCATCACAGTTAGCACGCATGAAGCAGTATTACTTTACGATCAAAATTTATATTAAAGGTATTGAGTAAATGAAGAATGAATTTTTTGTTGTTCTAGCGCTCGTTAATTAAATCGGTAGTTCTAATAAAAAGATTTATTGTGTTCAGAAAACAGACATGGTCCTACTAAAATTTCACTATTAAAGACTGAGTTGAAAGAAATTTTGTTTTTTTTTTCTCGACGATAATAAGGGGAAATATAGCTTGGCAAGTAATTTCTTTGGTAGTATTTAGTAGTTGTGCTGGGCCGGTAGTAATCCCCCCGACCTGGCGGCAGGTCTCGTCGGCAGGTTGCTGGCACCTTTCCGCGAGGTGGCCAGAAACTAAGAACCGAAATTTAGGCCGTCCCAGGCCTTTTTTCAAAAAATTTTCTCGATAAAGTTGCCGCCTCGACTTTGTAGAAAACTTCATAAAAATCTGCGGCTCCAGAACTCCTCCTTTAGTAAAATATCTGGAATTCCAGGAGGAGCTGCCGGCAACTTCGCGATGTCAGTTGCCGGCAACCTGCCGGCAGGTTGCCGGAATCCGCGAGATGGCAGCTGCCGGCAGGTCAGAGAGCACGGGAAATAGCATGCTCTTTTGAGAGAGCGAGCTGCCGGCATCTCGACGTGCCCCTACCACGTCGAGGTGGTGGCACCTTTGCCGACGGCGTCTGCGAGTTTGCGAATTGCGGCGATATCACACAATTTACGTCAGGCGAAAAAATCAAAAATTCTACTTTTCCTGAAAAAACTATCATTTTTTTCATTATATGGGTTTTTCTTTTTTAAAATGACGATTTTCTTACAGAGAAAAAATCCACTAATGCCTTAGAATCATATAGAACACGAACTGTTTTGGCAATCCCTTATAAATCTCAGTTTGCACCGATTTCGCTCCTCTCTCGCTCATATCAATCAGCTGTTCTTTCAGGTCAAAGTCTCTCACGCAATGTATCGATCCCTTTTATAGGCAGCCATTCACCAGTGCGTTCCTCCTATTGCTGGTGCAAAAGGCAATGGCTGACCGAATGGTCGAATGGTTAACGTGGTGGCACTTCAAGCTAACGCACATAGGTTCGACCGCGCGCAAGGTAGCATTTTGCGGCTGTCTGCGTCATCAACACTTAATGTGCGAAATGATTGCGTGCCAAGGTTACATAGGATTATTGAAACCTACAATCACTCCGCAAGCTGCCGGCGGAGTTGGCATCTTTCCGCGATGTGTGCCAACTTGCCGGCATCTATGTTGCCACCAGGTAGGGTAGATTACTACCGGCCCTGATATCCATATCGATTAGGATAGTGATGTCCTCGATGACGTCCATGATGTCCGCTTCGACCTCTACCTCCGTGACGAAAATAACCTCTACCTCCGTAACCTTCTCTCCAACCGTAACTCCATGGACCTCTTGGAAAACCTCCATTCGAACAGCAGGCTCTTCCGCAGCAAAACGGACAGCAACTTCCTTGAGGCTCCTCTCTTTGTGCCACTCCGTCACCAGAATTCTCTTCTCCATAGAATGTAGTTTGTTCAGAATTATCAACTTGACTTCCAAAAATAGTCTCCGCTCTTATTCCTAATCTACTTGAGAATGCCGTAAAACTCTCATATCGCGGCTGAAATATATTTACAACAATGGTTTGTTTCTTTACTAGATTAGAAAGCACATACATCAAAAACCGGTATCGCGCTGCAGGCTAAAAACAAGAAGGAGAACAAGCTTAAATACAGCATAACCTGAAAAATTTCCAAGTTACTTCAAGGGTAACACTCAGATTGATGGAGTAAAAATCTAGCACGTCTTCACATATTTAGATCAAACATAAATATTTCTGAATCATTCAATAATCTAAAGCTGAAGAAAAAATGACTTATGCGTTATCGCTTCAGTCTGTAATCAACTCAAAGGTAGTTATCTCGCTAATAACTTTGAAACACCAATAATGAAAGCAAAGGTCGCAACTGGAACGAATTAGCTTAACTGAATGACTGAAAGACTTTGAGTTAAACTCTCTACTTATCCAGTCACATTCACTGACTTTTATGTGTTCAGTTGAGAATTCTCTAACCAAAGGCCATATCAATCCAAAATAAATTACATGCTTGCATATACTACCAAGTGTAAATTATTACATAATAGTATTAGGTTGTCCTGAAATTAATGCAGGTTTTGAATTCCAACCGCGATAAGTCATACACTTCTCATTTCTAACAATAAGTAGATTGCAAGGCACCGTTCGATAGAGCAAAGCAAGCTCTACAAAATGGCAGTCATGATTTAGCAACAGCTGCAATCCACCACGAGTTCCGAGCCAAAAACTAAAAAGATTTAACTACCCAAAAAATTGAGAAAAATCGTAACTCAGTTCATAAAAATCCTATAAAAATTCTAACTCGCTCACGTAAACACTGTCCACATAAGACGTATATGTACGCCGTTGCCGTATATTTTTCTCGGTTAGAAACCAAAAAAACGAAGATTTTCATGTTTTTTGCCAAAGTGATCCTGTGCCGTTCTCACATGAGTAGTTGTATACTACAAACCTATAAAAGTACAAACATAAATTTCCAGCTCTCTACAAGTGTTAGTTCTCGAGAAACTCGAATTTTAGCTTGAACCACATGACTAGGAAAACTGTATTCGATATTTCTCGAGAACTAAAGCTTGTAGAGAGCTGAAAATTTACGTTTGTACTTCTACAGGTTTGTAGTATACAACTACTCATGTGGGAACGGCACAGGATCACTTTGGCAGAAACATGAAAATCTTCGTTTTTTTGGTTTCTAACCGAGAAAAAAATAGGCAACTGCGTACATATACGTCTTATGGGGACAGTGTTTACGTGAGCGAGTTAGAATTTCTATAGGATTTTTATGAACTGAGTTACGATTTTTCTCAATTTTTGGGTAGTTAAATCTTTTTGGTTTTTGGCTCGAAACTCGTGGTGGATTGGAGCTGTTGCTAAATCATGACTGCCATCTTGTAGAGCTTGCTCTATCGAACGGTACCTTGCAACCTACTTAGAAATGAGAAGTGTATGAATTATTGCGGTTGGAATTTAAAACCTGCACTAATTTCCGGACAACCTAATATCAACTGTTTAGAACGTCCATAAGCAATACCAAAATTACCACTGAATTTCGTAAATTATTCAACTTGCCAGGATTTCGTGACCGAGTTTTTTGTGAGCGGGCGCGAGCGCGGCGCGCGCGTATCTTCGCCATTAGAAAGCCTGCGTCTCATGCGCTCTGCGGCTAATAAAGCCGCGTTTGTATTCAAACAGTTGATTTCGCTCACGATTTGTATGCGTAAAGGGGGGGGGGGGGGCGGCGCTAGAGGGTAGGAAACGTCGGAAGAAATGCTGATTTCTTGCATCTTGTCAAAGAACAAGAGCTTCGTGCAAAAGCTTTGAATGACCTTCTCGTCTTTCGAATCCCATTGTCATTTTTAGCGTCTGCTGATCTTGCTCGTAGTGTTTTCACAGTGTTTCTTCGCATTAAAGCTTATTCCAAAGGTGGGTGCCTTATTCGAATATATTTATGGTACCAAAGGCCATCATTTTTAGCTGTCTGTCGTCTTAGCCATAAAAACCTTGAAGTTTATACTTACAGCGAGCATTAATTCCTGCCTGCCTTTTGTCAGCCTGTAGAAAATGCAGGCTCGTCACAGGTAGAAAATGTATCCGATAGCTCCTGCCAGGACGAAATTTATAGGTTCTTTTGACAAGGCGATTCGGAAGGTGATATATACCCATATATAGAGCTTTGAACGCTGATGTCAGGTATACCCTCTACATCTGCGATGAGTTTTTTTTTTTTGAAAAACGCTGTGACATTTGCTCAAAATTTTCGCGCAAAGTAAATCACGGTAGGTTCCACACAAAAATATGCAAGCTCAAACAAACCTTTCTAACATGTGTGGTGAGTCTAGTTTGTAATTTCTGAACGTTTTCGATTGTTGTCCATATATGTTGTAATCCGCAGGTCGTCTTTTTAATTTTAGACCACACTTTCATTATAAATACAACAAAGATCCAACTTGCTATAGAAAAACGCTTCGCAGATATAAAGATAAAAATAAAATCACCGTTTCATACTTCATTCGTAGGTTTACATCACTTTCCGAACCGCCACTTCTACCAAGCGAACTTCCGTTGTGAGTTGCAAAAGTATGAAATCCCTCTGCTTACTTCCGTGAAACTAATTTGTAAGGAAGTGATAAGAAGTCGAAGCGACCAGTCTGAACAAGGGACATATTGCTTAACGCAGCATAAAAGGCAAAGTAATCTGTATTTTGTGCCTTCTGAACGCTGCCTTCTGAACGCCCTTTGGACGAAGTTGTAAACCATCATGTTGCAAAGAAATCGTGCAAGTAGAGTGCAAATTTGGCCATATAAAGCCATCCTCGGCTATATGCTGGGCATACATGTGGCTAGAGTGTTATCCCATTTGAAGGTGAGCTAAATAATGTGATTTATCTCTCATTTGTACATAGGATTCCCTTGCGATAAAACTGCTATTGACTTCGTCAACGAAAGCGACTAGCAAACATGGAAGACAGATTTGGAGACAGCTTTCTATGCTGCATCCAAGGATTTGCAGCTTTTGGATTTCCTTCGATTTCGCACTTACTTGTCGTAGTTGACTCTGAGTTTAAGCTGCGTCCGGACAGCTTCACTACCGACCCCTGTTCTCCAGTGTTGCCATAACATTTTAGCAAACAACTCATAATGTTTGATAAAGGCTAGTCTAAATGTGATGCTAGACTATGCGATTGCTTAAAGGACACATTTTTTTGATCCGATTATTTTTTGTCTGAATGCAACAGCTACACTATTTTTTTTTGAAAAGAAAAAAACTGACAGAAAATTCTTCAAATTCTATTTTGAAGGGTATTTTTGCTGGTGAACAAGGGCGAGGTGCTCATGATTGCCAATTTATCGCACGAAGTCGTTCTATACGCACAAAGATGACATTTGTCTTCGCGCAAATGTTGTCACCACTGCAAACGCACAACATCAGCCATCAAATATACGGAACACTACAGAGTTGTTTGGTGTGAAATCGACCCCTCATCGCAATTGGCACGCATGAAGCAGAGTTATTTTACCTTGCAGAATCCTTACATAACAGGTATGCAGCAATTAAAGAACGAAATTTTTTTTTGTGGTTCTGGCGCTCGTTAACTATAATTATAACAAAAGGATTCATTGGTTTAGAAAACAGACATGGTCTTACGAAAATTTCACGTGATTAAGGACTGAGTTGGAAGAAACATTGTTTTCTCCCTCTCTCGACGATAATAAGGGGAACATAGTTTCGCAAATAATTCCTTTAGTAATGGTAGTGAGACTGATATCCGTATTGATCAGGGTGGTGGTGATTCTGATATCCGAAATGATTAAAGTGGTGGTCATGCGGATACCCGAAATAATGAGGATATCCGTATGACGGCTGATGGCCATACTGGTTTCCGAATTGATTAAAGTGGTGATATCCTCGACGATGTCCTCTTCGATGGAAGCGACCCCAACCTCCGTGACGTCCTCTCCAACGAGGGTGACCCCATGGGCCCCATAGTCTCCATGGAGAACCTCCATACGAACAGCAGACTCCTCCGCAGCAGAACCCAGAACAACATTCTCCTTGAGGCTCTTCATCTTCGTTCACTTCGGGATCATCAGACTCTTCTCCAGAGGTTGAAGTGTCTTCTTCTTCGGTTGATTCCACCTCGGAATCATCAGAACTCTCTTCTTCAGAGGTTGCAGCCTTTTCAGAACTATCAGAAGAAGTTTCGCCAAAATTCTCCGGACCTCCCGTTGCTACTGTGTCACTTGAGGATGCCGTGCCATTTTCATTTTGCGCCTAAAATATACTAACAATAATCATCTGTTTCTTTACCAAATTAGAAATGCACATACATCAGGATTGAACGGTACTGCGCAGTTACAGGCTAAAAACAAGATGGGGAACAAGCTTAAACTTAGCATAACCTGAAAGTTTTTCAGTTGTTTCAAGGGTAACACATGGACTGAGAGTGAAAAATCTAGCATGTTTATATTTAGATCAAGCAAAAATATTTATGAGAAAAAGGACCTATAATTATCTCAACTGAAGATTTTTTCGCTGTTTTTCGAAACAACATTAGTGAGGGCCAAGATCATAACTGAAAATTAGCTTGACTAAATGACTGAAAGAGTTTGAGTTAAACTCTCTAATTATTTAGTCAGATTCACTGACTTCTATTTGTTTAGTTGAGAGTTTTCTAATCAAAGGTCATATAAATCCAAAATGAATTATTTGCTTGCATGTACTACCAGTGCATGATATTATAGTATCAAATGTTCACAAACGTCCATAAGCAATACCGAAGTTACCACTGAATTTCGTAATTTGACTTTAACTTGCCGACATTCCATAGCAATTTTTTTCGTTATCAGTCACTTATGAGGTGACCAAGCACAACAAGAATATTTCCTTTTATGGTTCGTTGAATAATATTCAAAATATGATACAGCTTCAGCACTCTGCATTTAGAAGTACACAAAAGAATAAAGATGCATTTCTTTCTAGTAAAACAACAAACATTTCTTTCAGTGGTGCGTGAGCATACAACAACTTACTTATTATTCAACCAGTTGATTTCGTTCACGATTTGTATGCGTAAAAGGTGGACGGGTAGAGGTAAAAAGCAACGTCGGAAAAAATTACTGCTTTCTTGCATCCCGTCAAAGAACAGCTGCTTGGTTATAAAACCATAAAATAGCTGCTCATTTTCCAACTCCAGAGTATTTTTCTTAGTTGTAGCGTCTACCGTTCTTGCCCATAGTTTGCTTTTACGGTGTTTGCTCTCATTAATGCTTAACCCAAACTTGAGTGGAGGTGCCCAATACGATTATGTTTATGGTACCAGAGGTCATCATTTGAAGCTGTCTTATTGTCTCAACCACAAAAGCCGTGAAGATTATGCTTTCAACGAGCACTGATTATCTGTCTGCGTTCCATCCTCCTATCAGCTCTTTGCTGTTAATTCTCTTCCATTTTAGCAAGATAATCTGTATGCTTATGCTTGTTTTACGCTCAACCGGATGTTCAATCGAAAATTTACGAATTGTATCAAGTGCTACTATCTTCAAAAGGTCTCTGGGGCACCTTCTCTTTATTCAAACGACCTTCATGATAGCATGTGCTACAGAAGTCAAAGTGCAGAACAATTTGGATTGCGCTGACTTGAGACATGAATGCCGAAGCAGGGAAAAAGAGGAGTTCTTAAGAAGTATACCCACAATCTTTTTCCAATTGCTATTGGTCTTTTCATGTTCAGAACAAAATTATAATTGTATCAGAAGGGAGATCAAACTTTGAATTTCCACATGTTTTTTAGAATTTCTTTATGCATCTCGATGACTATACTTTAGCGCATAAACATTTTTAAAAGATGCTATAGCTTGGAGCTTTGCTCAAAATACTGCTGTAAGAACTTTTTTCTCTACCATCATTCACAAATGTACCAGGTCAATGAAGAGTGAATAGATATGTAAAGAATCTGACCCTAGGGCAAAAAAGTTTTGATGTGTAAGTGAAAGTGCTTCAATTGTGAAATTTAATATTCGCCTCAGCGAGTGCGGGGTCATGCACAGTATCTGAATTTCAGAAATAACACACAGTCTGTTTGCTGTTACATGTATTTCTGTTCGTAATTTCACGTTTGTAAGTATAGGGTAATGATCTTAGCACAGTGCAAATACTTGATGTGTGTTCTCCTATGTTATTGATGTGAGTCCTATATCAACAAAATTTTAGGCTGGAAACTAAGTTCTGCAACTTCTATAGCTTTACTCTCTTTGGATGTGTTGCACTCGAATTTTGCCACTATATGGAGTGTTTTTGAAAACGAATTAGAAAAATTCAGGCGTTTTTCACAAATTAGTGAAATTCGCGATTTTTTCGGGTTTCGAGCCAAAAGAAGCCTTCAGCAGACTAGACTATGCGTAATAATCGGGAATCGCGTACGAAGTATTGGTAGAGGTTGACTCATTTGGCTCGACAGGAAAAAATAAAATTTGATAGCATGTTAAGATTTGGCGTGATCACAAAGTCGAACGAGCCCGCTGCACCCAAGGCTGTTGCGGACAACCGTCAATGACCAAAAAGTCAGGAATTTGATATTCGCGGAGGCTTCACATAGCATGGTTATTTGACCTGCCAAGCGCGAATATCATATTCATTTGTTGAATTAACGCCTCTTTCCTTGTTTGAGGTAAGTTCCTATGCCTACAGTAACCTTACAATAAAAGCCCTTATCACGCGACTTCAATACTTTTCGTGATTAGCATGTCGGATAGCTCCCTATGCTAAGTTTCAGCCAAATCTGTCAAATTTCATGATTTTTTCCCCCTCATACCATATACCTACCGTAACCCTCACTGCGACGTCAGATTTTGGCAGATATTCAGCTGCTCTTGTAGCTTACGTCATAACCTACACATTGGTACAAATTTGAGTGTGCCATGTCGAGAGGGAGGGAAGTTATTGAATGAGTTGCAAAACTTAGACTCCAACCTAATACATTCACACCGTTTACATATTTTTTGAATAATAGACGCGGTACATACATGAGTGATGCTACATGTCGCTATATGTGTGGACTCACCGTCGCGTGGCCATATCTCGCTTCAGAGTGGGCGAATTTTGAATCCAAAGCCACCATTCGATTCAGCTCGGCGCGAAGAATCTTCTGATTTATTGAAAGTGGGGGTACGATGTCTTCGGTATTCGTTTTTCATTTTTTTCAAATTCTTCTGTGGAGGTCCTTAAACAAATATGTGAAGCAGCGCCTGTCCAACATAGAAGACTTTACTAAGTACTATTCGATAATAATGCCCTTGTTTTTGATTTTGATGGATTTTGATGCCTAACAGCGTAGTGGTACCCCAAGCTGTATATTTGCCCAACTCGCGCTCCCAGAGGTTGCTTCCGAAGTGAGAAAATTGCTTCAAAAATCGCTTTGGATGAAGAATTCGCCACGTTGGCTCCTACCCTTTGAGTGGGCGTGACCTTCGTCCCGCCCGTTTGAGCGCACCTAACCAATCCCCGTTCCGCACAACTCGACCTGCGGGTTGTCCGAAACGGAGTTTGTCAGGGTTTTCGTGGATTCCCGACTTGATATTCGAAATTAGGGACATGGAAAGGTTCCGGAAGACAAAAACATGGAAGCCGAGAATCTAGGTGACGGTGCCCTTAAAGGCAGTGTCCGGGCAAAAACTCGATTTTGAGATTTTGTGCTTACCCGGGCCTATCCGCTAGGCTGAATCCGAAAATCCACACTGGAGAGCACGAAAACTACGAAAAAAGGCTCTAACACTGGAGGGAAATCAGCAAGTGGGCGGGGTCTTCCCCACTGCGAATTCACGCTTCCAGCTTCCAGAGCAATTTTCTCGAATCCGTTAGCCGCCCTGACATCACCACCGATCAAGTGCAATTGAATGACTTGAAACCGGAATCAAAAAGATCGCCCCCGAAGCTGGGAGCGTGAATTCACCGTGGGGAAGACCCCGCCCACTTGCTGATTTCTCTCCAGTATTAGAGCCCTTTTTCGTCGTTTTCGCGCTCTCCAATGTGGATTTTCGGATTCAGCATAGCGAAAAGGCCCGAGTAAGCACAAAATCTCAAAATCGAGTTTTTGCCCGATCTTTTAAGCAAATTATAAAGCATAATAAGTTTGTCGTTTGAGCTCTCCTGGCAAGTGGCTAAGGCAATCCACCTTATAATCGTATCTCGCTTCTCCAGCTGCAAGCACGGAGTTTATAAGCTTTTTACTGAGTCACAAAAAATACGAGATCTTTTTGTTCACTCCTGTTGTTTACTCTCAGATGTGATTAGCGTGATTGATCGAAATTCCGAGTTTAAAGCTTATTCAAAAGATAGTGATAAGAAGACGAAGGATCCTCACAACAAGCCGCAACTTGTCCAAAGCAGCATAAAAGCGGGTCTTTTCGTATCTGTTGACGCCCTCTTGTACGAAGTTATAAGCCATCATACTGCGAAGAGCGTGCATGTACTAAATTGCAAATTTGGCCATACAGAGCCATACTTGGCTTCATGCTGGGTAAGCATGTAGCTAGATTGCTTACATCCCATGAAGGTGAAGGTGGGCTATGTGATTAATTTGATTTGTACTTAGGATTTTCCTGCGATAAAACTGCTCTTGATTTCGCCAACGAAGGCGAGAAGTCAGCCTTCTACCTATGCTGCATCGGAGGGCTTACAGCTTTTGGATTGCGGATCATGACCATTTCCTTGTCAGTGTTGACTCTCAGTTTAAGCTGCGTTCCGACAGCTTCGCTACCGATTTTGTCTTTCAGGGTTACCATTACACTCTAAAAACATAATGTTTAATGTCATAATGTTTTGGAAATGACTAGTCTGAATATTGTGCAGGACTATGCGATTGCTTGAAGGACGCATTTTTTTAACCGACTTTTCTTGATATAATGCAACAGCTACACCTATTTTATTTGAGAAGAAACAAAACTGACCAGCCCTCATTCACAGTTGGCACGCATAAAGTTGCGTTATTCTACCATTTATAGAATCCTTATATTACAGGTATTTAGGATTTGAAGAATGAAATTTTTTGTGTTTTATCTCTCGTTGACTGGAACGGAGATTGTAACAGAAAATTTCATTGGCTTCAGAAAACAAACACGGTATTACTAAAATTTCACGTATTCAAGGATTGAGCTGGAAGAAATGTTTGTTTTTTCCCTCTCCCGACGATAACAAGAGAAAAGAAAACGTAATAAGGCAAATACTTCCTTCAGTAGTACTGATACTGATAATACTGATGTCCAAAATCAGGGTAGTAATTTCCTCGATGATGTCCATGATATCTTCTT